>PVJO010011570.1:0-59103 GCA_004026905.1 Hystrix cristata | reverse complement strand
TTTTTTTTTAAGAACAGATGTTCCGCTTCAATCATTTTTTTGTTAGAAAAATATAGGAACCTAAAGAGACAGTTTCTGTCCCCTTTACTCCAATAATTATTAGGAGAGTTTTTCATAGAGAAAATGTAGCTATGTATACAAGGTTCTCTAACCCAAATATAATGTGGACAAAATTTTAAAGGATAGGAAAAACACATGCTTATGAACTACACTATAAAACTTTTATTAGAAATGTATTTTTCTTTCATGTCCTTGTCTGATCACATTTTCACGTATTCATTCACTGCATTATTGTGTGAATCACTTACTTCCTTGCTTCCCCTTTTCTGTCTAGCCAGCGACCATGTAATTCCATCTCACACCTAAAATTACTGGCTCATGACTATCACTTTTTCACAAGTTACCTTATAAATAGACAAACCCTACACTAATTTTTCACTTCCAAATTGTCAGGAAGGTCTGTGGACCTATGACACTTTCATAAACAAGTATCATTCTCTGTCATAATCCCCACGTCACCTCGTGAAATTTAATTTGTCCCCAAATTAAATTTTCTATTTTTATACTTTCTAATTATATGAAGTTGCTAATACTGTTCATAAGTCTAGTATCAGTAATTGAGATAGTTTCTGTCACTTCAAATAAGAAGCCTTCGAAGTATCAGGATAAGGTTCGAAATATTACATCTTCCCTATCAGTGAAAACAAACATTTGAAATAGCACTCTTTGGGGTTGGAGATTTAGCTCAGTGGGAGACACTTGCCTAGCAAGGGCAAGGCCCTGAGTTCGATCCCCAGCACCCCTTACCCCCCAAAAAGAATAGAACTAGAGCTCTTCACAGTTATTTACAAATGAAAAGATTGTGACAGTGTTGGCCGCTTGATTAGTAAACCAAAATTTGTTAATTTATACTCTATCAATGACAGATTCTATCTAAATTGTAACATACTCCTATTACAAAGCTGAAAATTGAATATTCAATTTTAGTAGCAGGATTCAGAAAGCACATCTTTCCTTTATTCTCTGATACCTATATAGGGTGTTAGCATATAACTACTCTTATTTTTCACAAAGTATATTACTTTTTGGATAAACTATTTCGCCATTTCACATTTATATTGATGTGGTTTAAATAGACTTTAAATTTAGTTCATTGTGATTTATGTAACAACATTTGTGTATCTCAAACATTTAGAGATAATTTTAATTTTATTCTGCTTGATAATACATATTTAGTTGTGGGAGGAAGATAACAGGTATCAGAGATAAAATGGAGAAAATTATATAGAAAGACATTCTTCATATATATTTCTGCCAAATCTCTGCCAAATTTTGAAAGAAAAAATATTAATTGTGTACTTCAGAGAGTAGAAGTAATTATTTTCTAAATGTGTATATAATTCCTTGGAACATATGGTTGATATGAATTGCAATCATTTTCCCATAAATATTTGTTTTTTCCTGGTATTGATAGACAAACCTTTCTGTGCAAGTAGCTAATTATAAACCCAAATGACTTGACACTCGGGGGCTGAAACCTCACTAAAGTAGCAGGGCTGAGTGGTACCGATACTTTGCTGGAGCCCGTCTGCTCTGGTCATATGAGAGCCCGGGTAAAGCTGCTCACTTTTCTCAGCCCTGAAGATGCGGCAGTAGAAACTTGACGCTGACCTCATAGGCATACCGATAATATCAAAATTGGCAAATAATACAAATTAAGGCTTTCGTTTCTTTTTTCTTGCACAACTGGTTCTTAAACATTATCAACATTACTCTGGACATCAACGCTAAATGTAAACAGCTGAGAAATAAAAAAGAATGTTGAACCAAGTGCACCCCTTTATTAAAGAGGAATGGGAAATGTGTTCTCATAGTTACACCAAGTACACCAACCCGAATGTGTGGTATTATTCTGACTGGCGATGTGTGATTGTGATTCAATAACCACCCAACGCAAAGGACTTTACTATATATGTCAATAAAAATTAAAAATCTATTCAAAATCCCTGAATAAATTCTCTTTTGCATATGAGAAAAATAAAATTACACCACATAATCTTCTCAGTGGAACTTATTTTTATCATGAAATTAATTTTCCTTAACTGCTTCGTGTTTGTTCATGAATTAGAATCTATTAATTATTGTAGAATTAATTATGACTACAATTTAAATCCTTCTGAACAATTCTCAAGTGTAAGACACTTTCTAGAAATTGCTGTTTGGTACAGGCTCAGTGTGCCATAGACTTGGTGGGAATGCAGTTCCCTAAATACCACGTCTGAGCCTGCCTCTGTCACAGTGCGGGCACGGCGAGTATGGTGCTGTCTATCACAGCAAAAGAGGTGGAGTGGGGCTGCTAAAACCCCAGCATCGTCCCCGGATGTCAGGACCCCAGAATGTCTAAAATGCAATGAATTAGCAATTATATTAATAAAAATATGCTTTAAATTAAAATGTATACAATAGCAGAAATGACATACTTCTAAAGATTTAGGAAGTAATTTAAAAATATAAAATCCCACCGGTCCAAAACTAAAGCAATATAGTGGGAAGTATTATGTATAAACCTCAAGAGTCAGCTTGCCGATGTGGATGAGAAGATGAAGAAAAATGATGCTTTATGATGGGATTTGGGATTTAGCTCAAGTGGTAAGAGTGCTTGTCTAGCAAGTACAAGGCCCTGAGTTCGATCCCCAGCACCCCACCCTCCAAAAAGAAGATGCTTTGTGAGATTTATCAGGCCAGTAGAAACGTGCAGAAAAATATGGGTATTTAAAAAGAACTAACAACAACAACGATACTAAAAACATAAATTCTTATTGCTCTACTTTAAACTTCCTTATTATGCCCAAATTATTCACCAATTTTTGGTTAATCCTAAGGCACAAACATGAGATCTTCTATAAAAAACTGAACAGTAGCTTCCTTTCTTATGCCAGGCAAGAGCCAAGAAAAATGCATTACAAAATACATACAAATAATTCGAAAAATTCACTTAGAAATCCAAATTTTCATTTAAAAATAAAATGAAAGTCTGGGCTTCTTTCCCCTAAGGATGTAATTTTAAAACAATATCAGTTATCAGAATGTCAAATATTATGTTTTCTCTCATATACAGAAGGTAAAAAATAAGTAAAATTACATAACAGAGGGCAGGAGGGACTATGGAGATGGGAGAATACTACAGAAGAGGAAGGAGACCAGGGGAGAGAGAAGGAAAGGGTAGGGTTCATGAGAATGAAAATAATCTAAGTATCTTATATGCATGTATGAATATGCCAAAATATTATTCTCTGTAACAAATATGCACTAATAAAGGATAAATCTCCCTACGTTTGATGCAGAACAAGATTAGCAATTTGAAAAAGCAATAGCCTTAAGAGATTTGCTTTAAAACTGATCAATCATTAGAAGCTGGGCGTGGTGGCGCACACCTGTAATCCCAGCACTTGGGAGGCTGAGGCAGGAGGATAGCCTCTAATTCAAGGCTAATTTGGGCTATGTTGTGAGTTCAAGGTGAACCTAAATTACATAGCAAGACTGTCTCAAAAATTGAACTTACCTGTAAGTATAAATTCTCTAGTTAGAAAAACAATGCAAGTGATTCACGTGAATTTCCAGCATTCAAACAGCTGATTGCCATGGAGCTACAAGTACAAGTTCCCTTAGTGCAGTGTTTTTGAATCACAAGCTCATGTTCCTTCTTCTATTTTGTGCATGCCTGTCATATGTTTACTTTAAAAGAACCATTTCAGGTGGACACATATTTTGGTACTCATTCATCACATTGAAGTGGATCTGTGAGGTGTGGTCAATTTTCTTTTTTCCTACACTGTGAATTACAAAAAAGAAACTAGAACCATTGGGTCTCACAGTAGCTGATTTTAGGAAGATATGAAATCATGTGGCGTGAAAGAGGAGGTGAGTGGATCTATTAGGAACCTGATGTTTATATTCGCATAGTCTATGGAGTAATTCAATTGTCATGTATACCACTAAGCAGAAGCGCCATTTCTGTGGGTTTTCATTGTTTCATTAATGAAATACATTTAAAAGTCAAACAACAATTCCAAACAATAACAGTAAAAAATTATTACCTGGTTTCTGACATTTGGCAAAGCAGTCAAGTTCCAGGAATGAACCCTTGCTTGGAAATCACAATTTTACCTAAAACTTGAAATCACGTACATGCCTGCAATCATTTTGTCATTCATATTGTCAAGTATCTTAACTCATGTCACAGATTAAATAGGACACGATTGTAAATGCAAAAAATAAGTAAATAAAAGTAATTGAGGAGAATTACTTAAACACTGAACTGTATACATTGTTCTATCATTACTCTTGACATATATTTTTGGTTTGATTTTTGGTTTGGTTCATATATTCATTGCTGTGTTTCTGCACAGAAATGGGAATACACATGCACAGTGTTTTAGATTGGTTCAGGCCACTTTGTTGAAAAAGTAGATATACTAATTACATTCAAATGTGACTTTTAAGTATGTACTTTGATAACTGCACTGCTTCTCTTAGCTAACGTATGAATTGAATTTTTAATGCTCCCAATTTTAAAAATTTTACTAGGACCCTGGCTTTTCACTGGGCACACACCAAAAATTGTTAGGACACAATATTATTCTTGTTTAGATAAACTGTACCCACAAATGAAAGTTTCTTTCCAAAGAAAGCTAGAGAAATAAAAAGCACTATCTGTGCTGTCGGAACTGGGAAATGGACAGACATAGAGGACATTTCTCAGGAGGCTAATCGGCTCATCGGCAATACAACCATGGCTGATGTGGCTGACAGATTCAAGTATCTATTTGTACAGCAGTAAAAGTGTGTAATTGTTTGAAGGACATTTAGCCATTTAGGGGGCCATTGTCCGCGGGCAGTCCATTTTCAGATCGATATTTGTGGGACAGCCAGGGCTCCTGGAGACATAATGAGAATAAATGGAGTGACTCTCTTAATGGGTAAAGCCTACACACAACGACTGAATCTAGAGAGAGAGGAGATTGTGTTTCTTGCTCAAAACACAAAACAAAACGTATCCATTGTATCATTTCAGAAAACCTCAAAAAATAATTAAAACAAACACTAATAATTGTTTTTCTTCACCTACAACTAGTAAATATATTGATTTACCTCATTTCATAATTTAATAATTATTGTTTAAATCATGTACTAGGAAATTATCATTTCGAAAACTTTAACCCTCTTGCCTCAGGCTAGGAGAATATTCTCATCGCGAACTTTTTCAGTGTTAAAATCTTTCTTGAGCTTTTTAAAGCAACACTATTTGCAACCTAATTAAAATTATGGAACATGAACAAGCAGAATTAGGAATTATTTCAACAAAATTTTTTCTTCATACACAAAAAGTTCTGTTTAGATCTGGGTATGAAATAATTTAGTTAAGTTGAAAATTAATTATGTAAATTCAGTAGTTTTTACTATTAGTAAATTTGATCATCTTAAAATGATCTACAAGGAACTCTGTGTTTCCGATATCAAAGTAGAATTTTTTTTCCCAGAAAATCATTTTTAAACATAATGAAACTTAAAAATAAATTTAGACAATTAAAAATACGTTAAATAGAAAAAATTCTTCACATGTTATTTTGTCACAAAAAGAATAAATATAATAATTTTGATATATTAATATTTCACTCATTTGAAATAATGAAATTATTTTACAAAGTGTTTTTAAAACACAATTGTTGTGAAATTTAATTGCAAAGCGAAGATAACTTTTATTTTGTGACTAGCATAGACAGATGTATCTTCTATGTGATTGAATTTATGTGACTAAATTTCACATTAGTTATTAGTTCATGGTTATTAGTTAATTTTTATGTAAGAGATTCCATGACAATATTATTTCACATAGATTTGAATAAATATTATTTATACAACCAACTTTTTGAGACACATTCAAATACAAAGCATTTATTACCTCTATTTTTATTGTTTCTGAAACCAAGCAACTAATCATAAAACAGAACCCAACAACAAAACAACAACACGGACACAAGCATGTGAACAGCCCGGTGTCTCTACATTTTGTTAGTTAAAGCTACTTTTTATCAATGAAGCTTAGAAAACTTCAGTGAGAAATTTCATCAGGAGGAAATGAAAGCTATTTTTTTAAAAATTGCTTATCAATTGCCTCTGCAGCAAAACTCAAGTAAAATAAAATGCATTTTGGGAAAGCATCCAAATAAGGAAGAAAAATATTAAACATTCTCAAAACATATTTGAGAAAGGACAATTCAATTTCTCAAGTTAGGTTTCCGCTTCTTACCTGTCATTGTACTTGGTGATTTCATTCTCTCTTTTCTGTTGAAGCATGAAAATTCAAGTAGGTAGCCTATGTAAGAATGATGGAAAGTTTTCATTTTCAACAGTTTTCTACTGAGTTGTTTTTTCATCCATAATGCAACTTTTCATGGGTCTCTGATCCAGCCCAATGACTGTCAAAATGATTGATGAAATGGATGCTTAAAAATGTTTAGGAGCTGGAATTCTAGGGTATTTGGACAAAAGGGCAGTGAAAAGTTTTGTGAAAGTTATTGGTCAATACTCTGGTGGACCAAGAAGCCCACATTGAAAAATAAATACTTTTAGTAGAAAACAATCACTTCTGAATTGTTAATGTCTTAGTTCCATGGTAAGTCGTAATTAAAACATTTTTTATACTCCCTCCACAGATATTTAAAGATTAAACAAAGTTCACACCAAGCGCTAGTGTTTAACTTTACCTACCATGTGCTACAAACCTGACTGAAAACTAAGCTTAGCTCAGTACAAACCTCAGCTCTTCTTACAAATATATCAGTCATATTGTTATGTCAACTTTTCCTTTTCCATAGCTCGTGTGTAAAAAGAATACCTTGATTTTTTTAGCAACTTGTCCATAATCGGTTATTTATAAAAACATTAATCTGCCGTAGAATCAGACAGACAAGAGGTTGAGACACTTTCCTGCCACTTACCAAGTTAATCTCATTTTTCACTTTTTAATAATGCTAACAAGAGGTGTGTTCCAGGGTTGGTGTATTAACTACTGGGCATTAAATCACCAAGCAGATAGAAGGAATTAAAATATTAAATGTTCGATCTCCCTTTCTTTTCAGCTCAGTATGTATTAACTTCAGTGAAAAGTAAAAACGGTTGGAAGACAACAGTTGTTACAATATGTATTTCGTCAGAACTAATGTAATTCCTAAAATAAGAGCTGTCTTACAAATCACTCAAATTTCTAACCATTAATTTAGTGTACACTAAAGAATTGGAGAGCTCAGAATCAAAGAAAGAAGAAAGAACATACTTAAAAGTGTCAAAAAACAATAAAAGCCCATTCACAATATCTTAAATGACAAATTTAATAAATAAAAATAAATAATATATACAACTTTTGCTTTGCTGAGATCTATAGGATTCAATTTCTACCTTAGCTTTTAAAGGTATATAATTTTGTGCAATCAAATGAGATATATAAAAGCCACCAAAATATAGTCTTTGTGATTTTCCTATGAGATATTTAACATGCTAGAGGCTTTTATAATTTTGACCTTATTATCCCTAAAATACTAGCCCCAGAGAGCAGAATATTTTCTGTTTTCTAATGTGTCCAAATCACATAGAACTTTTTGAAATACAAAAATAGAATTTTAGAAAATCATTTTAAACAAATGAAGGGCTAAGCAAAGGAATTAAATGAACAATTTTAATAATATTCAGTAACATTCTGTACTTTGCTTGTCTGTTAAAATTAAATGGGTTTCAGTCTTAAAATTGGGTTACTAATAATTTTATTTTACATATACAAGAACAGAGTTTTAATTAGCTCCCAAAAGTTATATAGCTCATGAGTAATGCAGCCAAAGTAAAATTCGAAGTCATCTGGTTTTAGCTCTAAACTTTACCATGAAGTTTTGGTGAATAAGATTTCTGGTAAACATAATCTGTTTTTTTTTTCCCCCCAAGGATAGGTTCTTCCTTTTAGCTTTAATGTGATATGTTTATACAAAAAATTCCCATGACGCTACCTTTTTAAAATGGGAAAGGTATGATCATATGCCTCATAGTAGAAACAAACATTGCTGGCATAGTTTCTACAGAAGATATCACAATGTGGGGAAGAGTAAATAACAGCTGAAAACAATACTAACAAATACCAGTGTCAATATATAGTCAGAAGCACTAGTGGAAGATTCTCTTAAATTTTCACTAAATGTAATGAACGGTTTGCTTTATAAACTTAACTAGAATTTCATTTTAATGTTTTCTTATCATTTGGACAAGTATTCATTGTTTTGAGATCTGTGACAGCATGAAGAAAGTCAGGTCACTGTTGTGGACAGAACTTCCTCACCTCTGTTTGACAGTGAACTCTTTCTTTCCTTCTCAGTCACAATTACAATATCGTGCAAATACTTATTAACTAATCAAAGATTATGAGTATTGAATTTAATTTTAGAGTAACTTTGAATTTCCAGAGTGAAGTCATTTTTAAAAAAATTTATTTTATTTTATTTTATTTTGTGGCGTTCTTTTACTTCCTTGGTTAATTCCTAGATATTTCATTTTTCTTGGAGTTACTATGCATTGTTTGCACGATTTCCTTCTCTTCTCATTCATTATTGGTGTACACAAATGTCAACGATGTTTGCGTGTTGATCTTGTATCTTGTATCTTGCTACTTTGCTGAAGTTGGTTATAAGAGTTTTTTGGATGTTCTATGCAGAGTTTCATGTCATCTGCAAATAATAATAATTTGAGTTCTTTCTTTCCTGTGTGTACCCCTTTTATTTCTTTCTCTTGCTGAATTGCCCTGACTAATGTTTCAAATACTATGTTAAACAGAAGAGGTGATAGTAAATATTCATGTCTTATTCCTGAATTTAGGAGGATTTCTTTTTTTCACCATTTAGTACGATGCTGGCTAACGGTTTGTCACAGATAGCCTTTATCATATTCATGTACGGGCCTTCTGTACCTGTTTTCTTCAGGGTTTTTATCATGAAGGTGTGTTGGGTTTTGTCAAAAGCCTTTTCTGCATCTATAGCTATGTTCATGTGGTTTTTGACCTTGCTCTTGTTTATGTGATATATTATATTTACTGACTTACGTATCCTTGCATCTCTGGGATGAAACCTACATGATCATGATGTATGATCTTTTTGATAATGTGCTGCATTCTGTTTGCTAATATCTTGTTGAGGATTTTTGTATCTTCATTCATTAAAGAGATTGCTCCACAGTTCTCTTCTTCAGTAGAGTTTTTATCTGGTTTTGGGATCAGGGTGATACTGGCGTCCATAATTGAATTTGGGAGCACTCCTTCCCTTTCAATTTTTTTGAAGAGCTTGAGGAGCACTGGTGATGTAACATCCTAACAAGTTTTATAAAACTCAGAAGTGCCCCATCAGGTCCTGGGCTTTTTTCAGTTGGTAGATTCATTACAATACCCTGAAGAAGGAGATTGAAGAGGACATCAGAAAATGGGAAGATGTTTCCTGCTCCTGGGAACCATCCAATGGGCAATAGTGTCAAAATGGCGATATTTCCAAAACTGTTGTATAGATTCTATACAGTTCCAGTCAGAATAACAACAGCGTATTTTACAGATCTGGAGAAAACAGTCCTAAAATTCATATGGAACCAGAAGAGACCCAGAATGGTAAAATTAATTTTGGGCAATAAGAGGAAAACAGACTGCACAGCAATACCTGACTTCAAGCTATGTTACAAAGCAATAGTGATAAAAATGGAATCGTACTGGGGCAAAAACAGACATGTGGACTAATGGAACAGAATTGAGGAGACAGAAACCTCTCCAGACATATTCAACTATTTGATTTTTGACAAAGGGGCCAAAAACATATGTTGGAGGAAAGATAGCCTATTCAACAATTGGTGTTGGGAAAACTGGTTATTTGTTTGTAGAAGAGTGAAACTGGATCAATATCTACCCCACTATATACTAAATTAAAATCAAAATGGATCAAAGAGTGCTCGCCTAGCAAGCACAAGGCCCTGAGTTTGATCCCAGGCACTAAATAAATAAATAAATAAATAATTTAAAAAAAAACAGAAACATGAAACCTTCTGGAAGATAAAATAGGTAAAACTTTTGAAGAAATATATATAGGAAAGGATTTTCTAAATAGAACTTCAATCATGCAAGAAATACAGCAAGAATCAACAAATGTTATTTTATCAGACAAAAACCTTATGTAAAACAAAATAGTCAATCAGTAGAGTGAAGAGACAACTCACAGAATGAGAAAAAAGCTTTGCAAGCTACTCATCAGACATAGGAATAATATCTAGAATCTACAAAGAACTCATAAAAAATTAACTACCTAAAATAAAAGATCCAGTTAAGAAATGGGCAAGAGAAATGAACAGACACTTCACAGAGTAAGGAATACGAATGCTCAACAAATATGTGAAAAAATGTTTAACATTTTTAGACATTAGAGAAATGCCAATTAAAGCATTGCTAAGATTCCAGTTTACTCTGGAAAAGATGGCAATCATTAGGAAATCAAGCAATAGCAATGCTGGCGGGGCTGTGGTAAAAAAGAAACCCTCCTGCAAGGTTGGTGGGAATGCAAATTAGTAACACCATTATAGAAATCAGTATGGAGATTTCTCAAAGTACTGCAGTAAAAATTTCCTTATGACCCATCTATCCCCCTACTAGGTATCTTTCCCAAAGAATTTCAGTCATCACACTGCAGCAATACATGCATACTAATGTTTAGAGCAGCATAATTCGTGATAGCTAAGTCCTGGAAGCAGCCCATATACCCATCAACAGAAATGGATAAACAAAACTACTTGGCCACAAAGAATTTGAGACATTTGTAGAAAAACAGATGCACCTAGGAAATATAATATTGAGTGAAATAAAGCAGACGCACAAGCTTAAATACCATGTAGTATCTCTCATTTGAGTGTGGAAAAATGCAAAGACAATGATAAAGGGTGGATAGAAAGGGACAAAGGGATAGATCTCTTGCAATAGGGAAGTGGTCCAAGGGAATAAGGGTGAGAAGTGAGGCGGAGAGGAAGGGGAAATAAGAATGACGATATGCCACATACAGAACCTAAAAACCTCAACTAATGCAAACACCGTATGCCTCAACATGAGATAAGACAAATAATATCAGTGGGGATGAAAAAGGGGATGGAGAACCAGAGAATCAGGGGAGAAGGAAGGGGGAGGGATTAAAACCAAACAAGCTGTAATATGTACACGTAACTACTCCCCAAGATGATTATGAACTTTGTGAATTGCAAACATGTACTAATAAAAATTATTTGAATTTTTTTCCGTACAGCTGATTTGCAGTACTAGAGGCTCTTGGCCTGTGCTTGGACATTTATGAGAATGATTGAATGTGGGACTGTATTAGCCTATATAAACAAGTCTTTTCCCAGAACATAAAGAAGTATGGGACAGTCGAGTTTGCCCGCTGCCCAAAGGTCTCTGTGGCTCTTCAAGGGGCTTTCTTTTAACAGATATTATGAAACACTTAGGCAAAGCTTAACTTGCATAGGAAATGGGCTATTAAATGTGTAGAAGTGTCCGATTGTCCCAAGCGATGGGGATGTGCATGGATACTGGTTGAAAGGAAGTCATGTGGCGGTAACCAGTCAAGTTGATTTTATATTTGGGAGCCTCCTCAAAAAAATTCTAATGAGCAATTAAAATCAAATTTAAAATAATTTTAGTTAAAGAAATTTTACTAATATAATGTAGAACAGGATAAAAATCTGGTGATTGTAAGAAAGGATAATTGATGAATTCTAATTCTCATATTTATTTATTTGCTTAATTAGAACATGCTCTATCAACATAAAATCCACTAAAACATGTATTATACATCAACTTGACCAAAAGCTGGTAGATAAGTTTAGACTGACTGCAGCTCTTGTGGTCTGTGATTGTGTGTGTGTGTGTGTTTGTGTGCATGTCTGTATGTGTGCACATGTATTTGTGCTCCATGAAGGAATCATAGAATCGTAGAGACTTAAAACAAATATGTACTTGTATGGAGATGTGTCAGACATCTTAAGTCAATTCAGTGTTTATTTTTTGCTACTTTGTGCATCTTTTGATTTCCCTTGTTTCACGTTACATATGACTTTTCTTAGTCAACCAATAATGCCTCTCAGGAAACCTATAACCTTTACTCTTTGAAGCAATTCAAAAGCAGAAGTGAAGAACAACTAAATGTATTATATAATTCTACATTTCTGATCTTACAAGAAGTGCTCTAAGTACATGAAATTTTCTTATCATTTCATGCAGATTCTATCATCATAGGAAATTAAATAATATGTGTAGAACTAAAATTAAGAAGTTAATAACTGTTGGTAGATTTGATTTAGACCTTAAATATTTTTGAACAATTTTATTACAGCAAAGCTACTTAAATAATCAGCTAAATAGTAGGTTTAAAATTGTACACATAAACCAAAGGATATTAGTACTTAGCATTTTAAGACTTTTTTTGATTCGTGTGAAATAAATCAGAAAAATAATGACCTCAGTTTACTAATTGAATGACATCCACTAAGACACAATAAAATACCTTCTAGCAGTGAAATTATACACAACAAAGAAAAAAATGACTTTAATGAATTTATTACCTGTATGTTGAGAAAACAGAAAAAAAGTTATTTAGTTTCTCTTTATAGAATAGACACATTTGGGTAGGACAAGGATTTGTCATATCCAGAAATAGAAATGAACATAGGCCGCTGGGGTGGTGGTGCAGAACTGTAATCCCAGCAAAATGAGTGTCTGGGCAGAAGGTGGCAATTTCAAAGCCCAGCCTGGGTAACTGAGCAATTTAGCAAAACCTTGTCACAATGTCAGCTCTACAAAACAAAAAATGGGTGAGGATGAAGCTTGGTGTCAAGACCTGGGTTTAATTCCAAGTACTGCAGAAAGGAAAAAGGAGGCGAAGAGAAAGAGAAGGGGAAAATGGAAGGAAAACGGGAAGGGGAAGGGGAATGGGAAGGAGGAAGAGTAATAGAGAATAACAATGGCAACAACTCAGCATAGGCATCAACTCCCAAATGGATTTTTTTTTTTTTTTTTTTGTGGTGCTGGGGATCAAACTCAGGCCCTTGTGCTTGCAAGGCAGGCACTCTAATCACTGAGCTAAATCCCCAGCCCTCCCAAATGGACTTTTAAGTAATTTCTCCCCTTACCTACCTTTTACCCATTGCTGAATAGACTACTTTCTTTTTGACCATCCTCCATGCATTTTTGGATACTTGTGTCATGTGCCTATAGCAAAAAAGCTCATCAATACACTTTTTCATTATTCCAACATGCCAAATAAATCACTCCAAAATATGCATGGTATTTATACATGCATCCATTCAATTTATGTTTCCAATGACTACTATTTGCAAAGAATTATGCTGGGTTTTGGAGGAAACATCAGGTTAAAATAAAATGTATTCTTAGTAAAAAGGTCAATGACTCAAATGAGTTCCAGGGTGTAAATTGACTATCATATTCAAGGATGTTAGGAGTAACTGTGGGGAATTATGGTATTATAGTCATATTTGCATTAGTAGATATTTACATTAGAATATTATATTTTTACATTAGATTGAATTATTAGGTTGTTACAAGATTAGCAAGTCATGTGCATGATTTTTCTTTCACGTAATGTACAAAAAAAGAAAAGAAAAATGAGCATTTAAAAAAATATGTTTAGTGGTTTTAAATATATGAATCAGTGTTTCATAGAATAGAAATATCTATTTATAACAAGAAGATGTGTGTTCCATTAAAACATACTAAGTGTAATTTTTTTCCTCATGTGCATATTTAAAGCAGTCTGGATTCTGAAAAAGTACATCCACTTGCAACAAGAGTGTTTTTGTGTGGGGGTGGTGTGTGTGTGTGTGGCATGTGCGTGTGCATGCATGCGCATCCCTGCTCACAAAGATTTTGTTTAACTTTCAATTTAAAATTGAAATATTGAATTACAAAATTAAGAAAATTCTGAATAAATATTCTAGATGTTAGCAAATTATCTTTTCCTCAGAAAAAGGCATCACAATTAAAAGTATAGAAATATTGGAGCTGTTCACATGCCTTGGTGGGAGAAACCCAGATATAAAATGAAACTCCTCTCTGGGAGAAAAGTAATTTAAACATATGAACAGCCGCGCCTCAGAGGGAAAGGTTTATAGGCAATTAAAATTAAGCAAGTTAATTTTAATATTCTTCAGTAAATCTGATGGATCTTACACAGCTTCTGTTGACTATAGATCAGCAAACAATTTAGGATCTAGTTTAAAACAAAGTTTATAATCCTTGTTTAATGAATTTTTGTTACCTGAGGCAATACCATGTGTGAAAGTGATTAAAATGTGTCCTGTTTCTCTGAAATCAACAAAACTTCTCTCTAAAATTAGTTAGGTCCCAAAGATTCCTCAGCAGGGTTGGCTACGCTGCATCTATAGAATTTCAAATCAGCCATCTATCATTTTTCTATGCACAGTGTTCATTAGGCTTTTCATCTCCATCTTATTAACATTAAAGTCAGCTAAACAATCAAATCAAAATATCACCTTTTAACATTACGTAGAGCAAAACATATACCCAAATATTAATGGAGAGGCCGTGTTGGAATCTCCTTCCTCAGGCTGACGTCAGGTTTAGGCCATTCTCTTGAGAAGTTGCATCTGTTTGGGATTTTGTAAAGAACAGGTCACACCTACTTTCCCAGACAGTTTTAGCCACACCTCTCTCCTACCTCTTTTCCCCCTGAGAGACACAAATCCCCATATTTCTTTATGAGGTGTTGAGGGAATGGAGGTCTCTGTCTTCCATAGCTCCTTTAGGCTGCATGGGGCAGCAGACCCACCTATTAGGGGTTATGTGCCCTCTAATCTACCTTGGGGTGCTATGGCTCACTGGCTGGGCTGAAGAAAGACAAACCTGTCAGGAAGCATGAGAACAGAATTAGTGACCATTGATCTTCATTATTAGCCCAAATACGAGGAGCAGGTTAGTTTTTTACACCTCTTTTTTAGCAGCATTGATGTCTTTCTTTTTGAAGAGGAATCTCAAGGTTTCTAGAGGCTTGTGGGAGTAACTTTCTCCTTTTGGGTGATCTATTCCTTCAGGCAGCTTGGGTGGCACTGGCTTTATTCTAGAAGGATGAATCCAACTCTCTAGCTCTGCCACATGTATTGCAGTTAGTGTGTCAATGAACACTAGCAGGTCTTCCCTGTCTCCAAGTTTTTACAAGCACTCAGTCCCCAGGATGAACAGTACATGGCCCACCTGGGCTGGCAGGACTTTGTTCCCATATAGCTGGACAGCCTGTTGCACTGGGCCCAGATTAATGATGTGCTGTAAGAGCCTCGTGGTTTCAGGATCTACTATCATATCAGCATATAGAAATGGTCACCCATATAACATCTCTAATGGCGCTAGTGGGCTCCAACTTAGTCCAGTTTTGGGCATGTCACAAACCCTCATGAGTGCTATAGGCAGCACATGGAGCCAGGGCTCACACATCACCTCTCAGGACCCAAATGTAAAAGTTCTCATGGATGTAGTTCTCCCAGGTTTTCACAAGATTTAAAAAGCATAAGGAGACCCATTAAAGAGACTGACTGGGCTATCGTATCTTTCCATGATAGATTGTACCATGTCTCTCAGATATGGTACATATTTTTACTTTTATCTTTTTACTTTTTTTCTTTGTTCAGCCCAAACTCACTCTGCAGAGCCGGTTTCTCTCAATCTCTATTTTGCCTTTTAAATAAACTTTGCCACGGCTCAAAAAAAAAAAAAATTAACATTCTATTACTAAAAGATTGGAAAGTATACACCTGTGTAAGTTAACAAACACAATATTCCACAGTGATACATTTTTAAAGAGGGGGTTTTATTGATTACTAAAATCAGAAAAATGAAAAAGTAACCCCTATTAGCTGTATTAGAGGCATTAATTATTTATTTACTGTAAAAAATATGTATGAATTACAATTATCTAGATCGCTATTTAGATATTTTAAATGAAAGAATGGATGAAATTATGACTTAGAATTAGATTTTAATTCACTTTAGAGTCTCAGAAATCACCCATAAATATACACACTTACAAGTAATATCATGAAAATTTCTGAAATCATTTATGCTTTTTATACTCAATCTTCGTTCATGAGTTTTAAAATTAGGGCACCACAGTTGCAGTTTGAATAGATATATATAGAGTTTTGACTACATGAGCTCTCTCTTTGTTCTCATTGGTTAATGATTTTATATAGCAAGGTTATAGCAAGGTTATATGCAGGTCAGCTTTTAAAAGCGTAATTTTTATTGGACTTACTACTTTTTGGTGAATTTCCATTTTAGTCAACATTAGTCAATATATACATGTACATTTTATAAATGTGGCAATTAGATACTTGCTCTTTTATGAAAATAAATATCTTAATTTTTTATAGATAATTTATAGATATTCATTACTCATAACTCAATTATTCTAGTTGACTATAATTATTACAATTAATTTAATGTTTGTTTTTGTCATCTGTGACTTCTATAGCAAATAACCATAGAGTGGGCTCTTAAAGAACAGAAATTTACCTCTCACAATTCTGGATTCCAGAAGTACAGGAACAGGGCGTTAGCGTAACTAGGTTCTTGGTGAGGGCTTTCACCTCTGTTATGTCCTTTTATAGCCTTTCTTTGGTACTTTAAAACAAGAAAAGCAAATTTCTCTTCTTTTTATAAGAGAACTAGGCCCATCAGGGGGCTCCATACTCACACCCTAATCTAACTCTAATGCTTCGCAAACTCCCCTCCTCCAAAAACATTATTAGTGTTTCAATATATGAATTTTGAATGAAGGCACAAATATCCACCCCATACAATTTTTAATAAAGACTACTTTTATTTATGTCATATATGTGAATGTCTATGTGTGGATGTGTGCTTACTGGAGTCTGACATAATTTCTATTTTTCTGAATCCGCATACTAATAAACATATGATCACCTATTTTGTATATACTGAAAGTTTGTCAGAGTATTTCAAAATTGTTAAACAGATATGGGGATAAATATTGAATTCCTGTTGCTATACTGAACATTTTAGCATTGCTAGAGACATGATAAATGTGTGTGGTAAACTGAAACTATTCTAAAACAGTATAGAATGTAGCATTTAACACAACAATCCTGCATTAAAATTGGTTGCTCTCCTCATGTTAGAGATGGAAAATACGTGGCACAGAGAATTATAAGCAGTTTATCTAAGGAAATACAAATAGTCAAATCCAGTTGCAAATCTGACCCCACCTCCTACCAGCAAGTCAGCTATAAGCCACATAATACACTTTCCAAATGTCCCCCTATGAATGCATGAGACTCTTGAGGGAAGTCTAAACATAAATCATAAACAATGTTTTTAAAAATGCTCTTCATGCCCTGCAGGGTACTTGATACACTTTACATATCTTATTTGCTTGGTGATCCGAAAGGTTTTTCTTTGTGAGCCATGGTCAGGTTTTCTCTCTAGGAAGTTCTATTGGTTTTGATAGTGCCACAAAGTTTTTGTTGAAATGATACTCCTTTAATCTCATTGATTTTTTTTTTCAGGTGATAAACCAGAGCAATAATTGAATTAAGAGCTCTGGATCGTTGTTTACTCTCTGCAAACGGCAAAGCCATGAACTTGTGAGATTTACATAAGCTACTTAAAACATCTTATCTCTGACACAAAGGTGTTGGAGGCAAAGGCACTTACTGGATGTTGCTGCTGTGGATCTTTAGGAACTTAATTGTAACTCCCCAGGGCGCCCGGAGGCAGAACAGGAATGTGTGTGGACTTCATGTGTCTACTTCACTGAAGTAGCATTCCCTGACTGGCCTGAAAGATTCCGGGGACATGTAGCATAATACACAAGCAGCTTCATGGGCAACAGTTCTTACTGGCAAGCTTTAAAAAGTGGGCAATTTTATGGTCTAAGTGATGTGTATAGTATATCCTTATTCATGGGGATACGTTCTTAGACTTTCTACATATGGCTGAACAACACCATACACTCCATATACTGTATTTTTCCTATAGCTTTATGAGCCACATAACTGTTTTGTCAACAAACCACACATGTAATGAGAGACTATACTTAGCAGTCTATGTGTGTGGTACATTAGACCACTGAGTCTGAATAAGTGCACTCTGTGATTTTCACACAATAATGAAATCTAATGAAATGTTTCTCAGAATGTATCCATCTCTATTTTTATTTGATGCACAAATGTACATATGTAAATATGGTTAATTTTAATTGATAAATTAGACACAGTAAGAGATTAATAACCAAAAATAAAATTGAATGTTTACAAAAATATACTGTTATAAAACGTGTTCATTTCTGAAATATTTTGATCAGTCCTTTCAGACTGCAGCTTATTGCAAAGAACTGAATCAGGTAGATTGAGCCCACAGATAAAGGGGGATTATTGTATTTGGTTTCTAGGTAAAGCAGTAGAATCCTTTCTTAATTTAGCTCTTCATCAAATTCATATGTCTTACTTTATAGAAAGATTGGTTAGAACTTGCTGGAAATATTAATATTTGAGAAAATTTAATTCATGCATGGAAAGCAAAATCTATACCTACTTCTGATAGACTAGAATTAGTTTTTCCTTCCTACTTAGAATATTTCATATTTTAATCTTTAACTGCTGTGTCATTACCAAGGGTGTGTTGGACAAGGACTAGGCTGGAGCCAGAGTGACCATTAAGAGACTATGGCTGCCCACTAGTAGAGAAGTAACCTCAACACACAGATAATGTGTTGGTAAAAAGCTGATGGATATGCAAATACTAAATAAATCAGAATGTTTAGGGGGCACATAGAGTGTCTTGCAGGTATTAGGTTAAGAATAATGAATGAATCATTGGAGAAACTAAGGATATAAGAAAAAATATCATTGACAGCCCATTGCACGTGCTAGTAGTTAGGAGAAGACTTTAAAATTTGTACATTACGTGCTTAAATTTACAAATACATGCACATCATGAAGAAGCAACCTTGAATAATGTTAATGCCACTTGTTTGTAGCCTGTCTACCTGGATTTACACCCCAGAGCTTCAATTTAGCAGTGCTTATTTCCAGAAAAAATAATCTTAGGCAAATTGCTTACCTTCTCCTTTCTCAGTTCCTTTAAACATAAAATGAGGACATAATTTTCTCTATACTGAACACTTGTTTTATGATGGCAACATGAGTTAATTAGAAACAGTTTATAATTATTCCTGAAACTTAGCAAACTATATTTAGTGTTAATTACATTTAAAACTGCTTTTAACTAATTTCAGTCAGTCACTCTGCATACTTCAATGTAAAACATTCCATTAAAATAACAGAGCAGGGGCTGGGGATTTAGCTCAGTGATTAGAGTGCTTGCCTTGCAAGCACAAGGCCCTGAGTTCGATCCCCGGCACCACAAAAAAATTAAAATAAAATAAAATAACAGAGCAAAACTTTGAAATAGCCAATATTCTATTTGATTCCCAGAGTTATTTCATATACGAAAATGACTACTGACTCAATGAAGAGCAAGGGAACACACTAAAATGCTGATTTTAAAAGTATGAATGTGTTAGATCACACGATAAACACTACATAGTACATTTTTAATAATTTCCTGGTGACAGTATTATAGTAAGTTATGGAATTTGGAGGAAAGCATGTTATGTTTCATATCTAGATGCCTCCCCCAAAGCCTTGTGTGCTCATAGGTTGGGCTTTTTGGAGGTGGCTGGATCCAGGGTGTGTGATAAACAGATTAAATGTATGTGGTACTGGATTGGTCCACTAATTGGTTTAACACAGTTGTGGGTGTGGATAAGGGGAAGGTCACCCTGTTTGTGCGTGTGTGGTACCAACCAATAGACTTGCAGGCTGGATGGGATAAAAGTCCAGAAGGTCCACTGCTGCTTCTACCTTCTGCCTGCCTTGCCATGGGCTGTTTCTCCTCTGCCACCCCTTCTGCCATGCCACCCTGCATTAGAGCCAGCTACCTATGGACTGAACTTCTACAGGCTATGGGCCAAAATAATCCTTTCCTACTTTAATTGGTGAGTGTCAGGTATTTTGTCCCAGAACCAAGAAATTAACTAAGACACAGCACTTCAAATAATACAGGTGAACCTTTCTGAATTTATTTCAATATTGATTTAAAAACTGTCAGTGAACCTTCAATCCCTTGTCTTTGTGATTTTGCTGCCTCTGTCACTCTTACATGGCTTCCTTAAAAGCTTTAATCTTAATATCTTTGAGCATAAAAGCAACAAGCTTTAGCCTATTTAAAGCGATCCACATTAATACAATCTGTAACAATCAGACTCCATGTAAGGTACAACTTCATGAATGTGGCTGTAACCAGATGAGATTGTACAATCACCTTTCTTGGACATTTTGCAAGAATGGAAGGCTCAGGTTTAGCATATTCCAACGGAAACCAAGTGGTGCTTCTTTGATTCTCATCCTCTGACAAAGAATTATTCACCATCACCATCATGGAGGACAAGACAAATCATCCCAGCAATAGAGTCATAAATTATACCTAAAGTGGAATTGTTTGAATAGGCATGTGTAAAGAGAAAGGGAAAGAAAGTATTTTCTATTTGAGAATCACAACTGCCTCCTCAAAAAAAAAAAAAAAACAAACCTATAATGAATCGGAGTGAATGCCATTTCAATGGTTTCTCTCTTTTGTGCTGTGCCATGTGTTTATATTTATCACCTGCTATTACTCTGTCATCTCATCCATACCAGGGATCACGAGGAGATCAGCTTCCCCCAACCAAAATACTAGGGGCAATGTTGGTGACAGTAGCTTCATGACTCTGTTCTTCTTTAGTTTGGTTCCTAAAATATGAAGACAAGATCAAGGGTTATAAAAAAGACAGCAGTGAAATAATGAGGACTGGTATCAGGCTGAATAAAGGGGAATTTTCTCTGTACTTGGATCCAGTTCTGCGCCCAACCAAAGAATAGTCACAAATACAGAATCTAAAACAGGAAACTTTATTTATGACTATGAGAAACACTCTAACTCGTGTTAGTTCTGATTCCAAACATTGTTCCGGGTAGGAGTAAAAAATAATTGGGCTACTTTTTAAAAGTTAACCCAAAGACTCTTGTTAAAAGGGCAGAGGATTTAGCTCCAGGGAAATTTACCTTCATAACAACATCAAAATTCAACCAAAACCTGTGAGAATTATCTTTGTAAGAACCCTGGAAAAAAGTCAAATTTAGTCATATTTGAAACAATCTCACATTTCCCGTAAGTTTTTTAAGGCATCCACTAAACTGTTTCTCAGTGTAGTGATCATAGTACAATTTTCTAACTGCATTGAAATAATCTGTCATAAATATTTATTGGTACTTTGGGAAGTGTCCTATTATACCAGTGTTAGATTGTATACGAGCTACCACATGTCCATGATGGAGCTCAGCAGGGTGTATCAGAAGATAAGATTCCAAAACTGTTTGTAATAACAAGAGTTAAAGCAACAGACTAAAAACAAATCTGATCAGCAAAATTCTTTGAAGGAAAACAGTTATTTCCATGTAATTTTATAAGTAAATATTCTAAAAGAACTTGATTGCCTTAATCATGTGAACCATCTGGCTTAATTGAATAACTAGATACTATATCCTAATCCAGTAGACAAAGTTACCAGTCACGAAGGCCTTAGTGTATATATATATATTTTTTGTTTTCTACAAAAAAACTAAATAATAGCTTCACTGACAATAATTCTATTTCTGGATTTCCAAAAATGCTATTACTAGACACAGCTTAATAAGAGGCAGATGAAAGAGTTATCAATATTATTGAAAATTATTGGGGATGTTGACACAGAGAAGAAATAATTTATATAAGAAATGAGATTACAAATATGCAATTTCCAAAATAGCCTAAAAATTGAAGCTGTTCAATTTAGGGTATCTTGCAAGGAAAACTCATTTTACAGAGTGTTATGGTTATTATTATCAAAGTCAAAACTGAAACGCTTATTTTCTTTCTCCAAGTCCTTTCTACTGTGCTTAGCGTCACACTAGTCTGTAATAGCGCACGTGTTGTCTTCGGGAGAATTGAACGACAAACAGGCAAACATTAAAGCGGAGCCTGAAGAGCAATAATGTGGAGTGAATTAGGTCGCGGACTCTGCAGCGGGATTGCTCAGCACAATTCTAACCCTAAAAATTATTAGCAGATTTTTCTTTTAAAAAATTCTTACAAATTAAGATAAAACTCTTCACCCTAAAATTTTACTATGTCATGCAAATGTTTTGGGGTACATAGGGTATTTATATCATTGAAGTAGTACAATACTCAAAGGCAGGAGGAGAGGAAGATGAAAGAGGAAGAGAAAGAAGAAAAGACGGAAAGGGAGAATGTATGAGGAAAAAATAGAAGGAGAGAGATTTCAATAGAGGGGCTTTTTGTTGTTTTTACTCAGGATTATGTAATTTAAAAGTTTCTTTAACCTGAAACTCTCTTGATCAAGGTGAGGTAAGTAAACCAGAAAACATGCAGGTTCTTCTACTGGAAATATTGTCATTTTAAATTTACTACCTGACATATCATTTTACAAGTGTCACTCACAATAAATTATACTTTAACATGGTGGAGTGAACCAACCGTTACCAGAAAAGTAATTACTATCATTCATGACTGTCTTTAAATATTAAATGTTGAAAAGAAAGGTTAAGATATTTTGTAATAATTAAACATATCAGTAAACATGGATCTAATATTTACTTCTGCTAAAACAGAGAAATGAATTTGTCTTCTTTCTATCATCCCTAGTCCTAGGTAATTAAAGTCTAACCAATGATGGGAATGCAAGCTATGTGAACCATATTCTGCTCTGTCTGAGAGCCTGACATGCCATATACTCAATGATTGACAAAATATGAAGCAACTTTTTGAGCAATGACCTTCAACAACACTTTATCGCTTAGTGACTTGGAATGTTAGGCCTGACACAAACAAATGTACATAACTATCTTACATAAACATAGGTGAAATAGCGCCTAAAGATCTGGTTTGATTGACTCAGTATATTGGTCAGAACAACAATTTGTTCAAAATAAACATTTAATCAGAAGTACTTCTAAGAATGGATATATTTGTCCTATTTCTGTTGTTGTTACTAAATATCTGAGGCTGTGTGATGTATATAGAAAAGACATTTATTTAGCTCAGTTTTAAGGTTGGAGGGGCACTATAATCAGGTTGACTGTAGTGAGTACCTCACAGTGAAAAGAAAACATCACAAGGGCAGTAGTGAGTGAGAGTGGGAGGCGAGAGGCAGAGATTACAGGAGAAGAAGCTCCCGGGGACTTATCTCAAGTGTAGAGTGGTTGAGTTTGATCCCCAGCACCCCACACCAAAAACAAACAAACAAACAAATAAACACACAAACAAAAAAAACCACGAAAAAAAGCCATAGTGAGGTGAGGCTTCATATTTTATTGAGCCTTCTGGTGAGAACTAGGGTCCCCTGAAAACTATATTAATTTCCTACAGGGGTTGTGCTTACAATGAACTAATGATCTCTCACTAGATCTCTTAAGTTCCATGACCTACCATAGTGCTATACTGGGGACCAAGATTCCAGTACAAGAGCCCTTAGGGGCAAATCACATTTAAACAAACCCCACGTGTTTCCAGTTATTTATATTACTTATAATTTTGCACCACAAGAGTGATTTTTGCTAGTTTTAGTCAACTGCAAACCTTTTAAATCCATTTATCAGAATCTAGGGGTTTGTTTTAAAGTTTTTGGCAAACTTTAAAATTTGTACATATTTGTTAGCATTTGATTCAGTTTTCTACATCTAGATATGTTGCTGAATGCGAATTGAAATTGCACAGACTGCTTTCTATAGCATCCACATCTTAAAAGGAAAAATTGTTTTAAATTGTAGCATATAATGAAATGGAATGTTACAAATTATACAATGCCACTAAAAAGGTTTTTAAATGTGGAATAAAGATGTGAGCCATGTGCTGAAAGCATGTTTAAGTAGGCAATATAAGCATCATTAAGGTAATATTAATTTTATCTTAAAAATAAAAATGCTTAAGTAAAATTGTTCCTTAGTTTTAAAAATCTTAAATGTCTTTATTTACATACAAAATGCTTGAATGTCTTTATTTACATACAAAATGTTCTTCTTTAAAATTGAAGAACAATTTTAAACAATTGATGTCCAACAGTTTCTTTCAGAAAATTATCTAAAAAAAATAAATATTTGAGAAAACAAGTACAGCAAGCATAATTTACTGAAAATTAAATAGAAGTCTGTAAGTAGAAAAAATATTTGAATATTGCAAAAACATTCCAAAAGTGACTACAATTAATAATCTATGGACCATTGAAAGAAACCAATTTTTAAAAACTATTTAAAGAACAATTTCGATTCACTTAAGCACTTTTGCTTTTAAGAGAAAATCAATCTATGAGTAAAAATACATTTGCATTTCAATCACTTTTTTTATGCTGGGTTAATAGACCATGAATGGATATAACTCTTTGCTGTTTATATGAAAATGTCAGTATCTTATCAATAACAATAAAAAGAGTGAGACTATAAGTTCATAAAATCACTTACTAACATGTGATCTGTAACCTTTTTAAAAAAAAGGCTCGTGAATCGTATCACATCTTTAAAAATATCAAAAATTGATAGTCATTTAATTGGAATTAATTCCTTGAAAATTCATGTTCTCTTTGTATATCAATGAATAAATTCTTCTCACGTTGATTCTTAAACTATTTTTTAATTTTTAAAAATTATTAGGGAAAAACTAAACAATATATATGGAATACTATGTAGTATTTTAACAAATACATACTTTGTGTAATGTTTGAATCAGGATAAGTGTATCAGTCTTCTGAAACCTTTAGTATTCCTTTGTGGTAGAAACCATCCAGGGTTTTTCAGTTACCAAGTCACCCCACTTGGCCATAGAATACCAGAACTCATATCCCGTATACAATTCTTACTTACCTCATAAACTATTTTTTTTCTTCTGAGAGTAAGCAAAATACTAGAACTCCCACTATCACATATTATATCAAAAGCTAATAAAAGACAAATTACCATTTTCAACAAATGATGCCTTATTAAAAGTTTTAAATTATCCTGTTTCATAAATATGAGTTTATTTATTAAAGTAACAGTGACCATTAGGAAAACATACTTTTCCTTTAAATATTAATATCATTTTGAAAAACCTCTATTAAAATTTGATTCAAACATCAAGCAGTCATCAATAAGGCTTATCTCCTCCTCCTGTAAAAATATACTTGTTAATAAATCAGGTGTGAACCTCCGTTATTTTTGTAATGATGACTTATTTGGTATATTTCATCTGATTTGACATAATATTATTCAAGTCAAATGACTGGACAATAGTTAAGTTCTCGATGTGTGTGTCCAATTTGATTTATTCTTGTAGGCAAAATGACAAAACATTTTGCTCTACAACAATCTACAATTAGTCTAAGAAACCTTAAGGGAAATTTGAATGAGTCATGGAATAATGCCCATATAGTAGGGATTTTTCTTAACTCCATAAGTTTCAGCTTGGTCTTCTATACCTTCAAACTTTTGCTATGATATTTTTTCCATTGTGATTAAAAACGTACAAGTTATAGCCTCTTAAATTTTAAAGTATACAATACAGTAGTGGCTCAGTTCATGAACTTAATTTGTTTTGCCATTCTAGGGAAGATGGCCTCACTTCTGTTGAGGTGGGGAAGATGGCTGCCTTCCTGTTCTCGTCTGATGCAGAGCTGTTCCTGAACAGAAACAAAATTTTGCCAAATGCTTCTGTGTGGCAACTGAATTGTTTGTGAATGGATGTGTTCATGAACTGAGGTACGACTCCATATTGTTGTCAACAATTGACACATCTTTTCATTTTGCATAGCTGAAACTTTATACAGACTGCTCTAACTTGCCATTTCTCCCCCTCATGAATCCCTGGCAACCATCACCTTACTTTCTGTTTTTATGAGTTTGGATATTTAGCTTCTGAAGATTAGAAATCTCTTTCCTCAAGTGGGTAACTTTCACAATCAATTTGTGACTATTGTCTGCTTAGACATTGAGTAAAAGTCTATTTAGAAGAAGCTATTTTAAAAGGAAAGATAAAGACTCTTTCCTTTCACTTCCTATTTTACCCTTATTGAGACTAACATGCAAGGATTTAACAAAGCAGAAATAAAATTTAAAAAGATACATAAGTCAATATTTTAACCTTTAAATCTATCACACTTGTTTCAGATCATAAAAATACAATACAATACAATACAATACAATACAATATAATACAGCCTACCAGTCCAATTAAAATACAAAGCTTGAGGGGCTGGGGATTTAGCACAGTGTTAGAGTGCTTGCCTTGCAAATGCAAGGCTCTGAGTTCGATCCCCAGCACCAAAAAACAAAACAAGTATTCAGTTGTTTCCGTGTCAAAAGCTCAAACTCTGATTGTAATTTCCTAGATTAATGTAAGAGTAATTGAGGGATTGAAAATTTTCCATGCTCCTCAGAAGTGCCTTGCTACCTTCCACAGATCCATCTGCTTTTTTCCTCACTTCCGCAAATCCAAAAACTGCAGAATGACCAAATAATTTAACCCACTTAAGAGACTCATTTTGACTAACCACTACCAAAATGACTGATTAAATTCTTGTTAATACCCTATAAAACTTCTGTCTTTCTTCATCAAGGCATAACAGAGAGAGATGCCGGCTAGCTGAAAAATGTTAACTGAATTTAAGAATGTTTTTAGGATGTGATTAAAACTGTCAACTACAAGAACACACCATGTGTGCACAGACAGGAGATAGCTTTCGAAAGCCAGATCACTGGACATGGTATCTGAGCTGTGAGAGCTGCTGAGAGATTTATTTTGGAAAAACAGTCACCACTGGACGCAGAGTTCGATGACACAGAATGGCTTTCAAAACTTGCTTACTCGTGTGACATATTCAACCTGTTTGATAAACTGAATCTGTCACTTTAGGGAGAATGACAACTGGTCAGTTCAGCACAGTGGCTGCATTGAAAGCCAAACTGGTATTATGAAGGTTGTGAGTGAATGTTGGGTTTTTGACATGTTACAAACATTAGCTGAGATTTTGAAAGAGACTGAGTGAGTCAGGCTTCTTTATTCCAGCTGTTGCACGGTCACCCATCTCAGGTTTCAAAACAGTTTGAGCATTACTTTCCAACCCAGAATGACATGCAAACTGGAAAGAAATTGATCCATGACCCATCTATGAATAAGCCAAGTGAATCAACTTAGTATTAGAAGATGACTGATTGGTTTCGATATCAAACGAGGGTGGCCTTAAATGTATGTTTGAGATAACTTCAAATCTCTAAACATTTTCTGGATTAAAGTCAAGGTGCTACATCCTGTATCATCACAAAAGCTTTGAAAAGCCTGGTCCTATTTCCAACATTCCACCTTTTGTGAAAATGGTTTTCTGCAATGACAGCAACCAAAACAATATTAAAAGATAGACTGGACAAAAGCAGCACACTTCGGGTGATCATTGTCTTCCTTCAGCCTAGATGCAGACGTCTAGTGGAAGCAAAACAAGCTCAATGCTAACACTGTTTGTGCATTATTAGGAGTTGTATAATTATTTCATTATATATTACATTTTAACAATAATAGGAATAAGGTGCACAAAAATGCAATGCAATTGAATTGTCCCGCAACCAGCCCATGCCCTTTTGTCCATGAAAAAATCTTCTTCCTCAAAAGCAGCCCCCAGTGCCAAAAAGTTTGGTAACAGCTTGTCAAGAACATGATGGGATATGTTTTTTCCAAGGTGAAAGGCAAGCTGTTGCAAATCTTGGGTAAAAAATGTGGATATTAAGGCAAAAACATGTCACATGTTAGTGTCCTACTCTGACCAATTACAGAATGAGCCATGACACATCCACCGCTTAGAGGACATCATAGCAAGAAAAGGCTTTATAGAAATTCCTGGCTGTCCTAAAACAGATTGTATACTTGGGCCATATAGAAAATCAATCCAGTTTTTCTTAAATATTTTTGGAAAGTGGGAATATTCTATGGAGCTTTTGAAATATCCCAATATAAAAAAAAATCACAGTGCTGATGTCTGAAGTGTGAGAGAAGAAATACGTCCTCATTTTCAGATAATTGGTTATTATTTAAGAAATAATCTCTGGTTTGTCTTTAAAACTCTGGTCTTTAAACCCTGCTGCTGAGATTTATGACCTTCATTTGGACTTAGGATGTAGGAATATGAGTGTCAGTGGAGTCTTACAGTGGAATTCGATGACACAATACTGTGATTTTTGCCGAATGTACAATACAGTACTGTAGTTTTATGTTCTGTTATACAGTGCAATACTGCTTGTAGGAATTATGCAAATAAAAGCAAAGTTATCAAGTTGGAGTTTCCTTTGACCATTTCTCTGCTCTGAATATTGTACATACTATTCAGTTCCTCATTTAGCAACTAATTCATCTAACAACCTACTGGTAGGAACAGAATTAGGTTATTAAACAGTGAATATCTGTGTATCAAAACTTCATATTACACTCACTAAATATTATACAATTGTGATTTGTCAATTAAAGTAATAAAAGTACAAAATGGTTTAACTTTTTGAACACTTAGGATTCATTTTTCTTAATAAACACATCTCCCAATTAAATACATATTCTTGCAGTTTTAGGAGACTATAATAGCCAATTCATTTTTTATTATTTTTTCTATCTATTGCTTTATGCTAAGTAACATTAGTTTCTTCGAATTTCATAAGCTTTTCTGTAGCAATAACTTTGACTTTATTTTTCTTCAGTAAACCACACCTGGAGCTTCAGTCAGGATTTATTATCTCCCTGAACCGAACAGCATTCTAAACCATTAATTTGAAAGTCCTCTATCTGATAGCAAACACTTATCTCCACTAAATATATTTTTTCTTCAATCACTCGAGGTTTAAATCTCTCCGTACGTTTTTAGATGAACACTTTTTTCTCGACTTTACTTTCCTAACAAAATGCATCACCGTGGCTGACCATCTCAGGCCACACTCATTTTCAATTCTCTTCTCTTTCTCTCTTCGGTTTTCATTTAAATGCACTCCTGTACTGGATCTGTATAATCAAAATCTTTCTCTCTCCCCCGAGCTCTGATGGCGCAAGTGCCATAACTCTGCCAAGCAGGGCAGATTGATGGTTTCCAATTTCGGTTGGGTCCTTGGAAGCGCCTGGCAAGTCCATTACTGTCCACTCCAATGACTCTGGGCTTGATAGCCCCGACCTGAGAAATACTGTGCAGAGCTCTGCCGTCCACGGCGTCGCGTGCTTATTCCTGGTGTCTCTCAGGAGCTATTCACACTTCCCCGTATGTCAATTTATGAACTGCAGTTCCCCAGCTGAAGTACTCAGTATTATTCTTACTTCCCTGTGCACTTGCTCACTGGCACCTGCATCTCTAGTTGCTTACAGACTTCTCCTGATGTGCCGCCAGGGATGCTGTCTCTCCATGCTGCAAGGGCAGCTTGTCCTCCGAGCGGCAGCAAAATGCAGAGTTGTCTACTGAGGAAAAGGCCTTCTGGTCAATCTCTTACGCCACGCAGTTACCTCAGCGCCTGTCTGGGACTTCTTAGGGGTTTCCTGACCGGAATCAAGAGCGTGGTGCTCTCTGCTCTCGAGCATTAGTCTGAGCCGCCCGAGTGCAGCCCACAGCGCCGCGGGGGAAACAGCGTGATCCTCCCACATTTATCTCCTTTTTTCTCCTAGTCTTTTCCTCAATCAAAATCTCATTTCTAATGTTATGTATAAGACTATGTTCTTTATTAAATGTTTGTAAGGCAAAGTGCGCTGGATATGCAAAGAGTGTAAATAGAAGCAGCATATTTTCTTATCCATCCCAGTAGCAATAACACATATTCTTTGTTATATCCATTTGTATATATTACTCATCGTTTACCATCTTCTTAATGTATTTTGTGAATGTAGAAATTCTAAGCTTTGCTTTTTGCATCTACACCTATTTTTTCTTAATCTGCATAGATTTTAATACCTTTAAACTAACATGTGAAAACGTAATTTATCAATTCATTTATTCAATTTATTCAACATAATTCATTCAATTTGCAATTAACAAGTATTAGTCAAATAAATAGTTTTAGATTTTTTCAATAAGAAACATGTAGTGGCAGCAAAAGCATATGATAATGAATGACATTAAATAATATATAGTCTTCGATAAGCAATGGAAAAACATACATACATATGTAAATACATGCATTTTTATGATAGTATATTTTAAAATTACAATGGTAGGAGGAAACTATCTCTGATTTCAAATGTAAAATAAATAGGAAAGTTTAGTGAGATCTCTACAATCACTCCTACACAAGATTATTTTAAATATCAAAATTAATAAATCATACAGAGTCATTTTGTCCAGTGAGAAATGGTTAATATATAATTTTAACACATACATATGTATATACATGAGAGTTTATATGGTATCATAATAAGAAATGTTATCTTCATCCCACTTAGCATCAATAAAATGTGTAATGTGTTCATGTTTTCTCATTACTATCATGCCACAGAATATCTTTGCAAATCTGTGATTCTTCACTACCTTCTCAATTTCACTATATCTTGATTTTGCTGTCCTATCCAAGGTCTCGCACTTTCACTCTTCTTGACCTGAAAATTTAATTGTTTACTTTCAAAGACTTAGAAAAAGTATCTGTATTCAGGGTGAAAGGAGTTATATTGATGAACAGTGTTTGATCTTTGATTGCAAACATGTCTGCCCTATAATGTAGGAAAATAACAACAGAGTAACAAGAATGGCCATTTTTAGAAATGAGACACTGACATTTTGTATTTTCTTCTTTATTATTGTTAGTATTAAATTCTATCTTTTCTTCAGCATTGGGGAATCAACCCAGGGAGTGCTAAACTGTGTCCTGAGCCACCCTGTTCTTTTTCTTTCTTATTTTGAAATGCAACCCAGACTGACCTCAAACTTGTGATTGTCCTGCCTCAGCTGCAGTTACAGATTTGTGCCCTGTATATCTGTGTGCCTGTCTGTCTGTGCAAGCACCCTTCTCTAGTCAGGAAGAAGTTGCTAATTGCCACTCGTGGGTTACATTTTCAGGCAGTGAGGACGTCCCAGGTTTCACTCACCAAGGCAGGTCCTCCAGAAGTGTCACAGGCCTCCATGGTCCAGCAGCTGCTTTCAGCCACAGTGTTGGTGACCAGCTGTCCCAGCTGTGTCCACTGTGACACTGTAACCATACTTGTCCTGCGATTATAACTTTAGTTGCAACGTTTATCTCAGAGAAAATTTTGAAGAGAAAGAATTTTTTGTAATATTATTTTAGAAATACGCTGATTTCAGAGAGAGATCTAAGTTCTTAAAGCTTCCTTTAAGAAACAAATACTGATTAATAAGATATAAATTCCCTAAATCTTTTTATTTCGGGTCCATAGATTCCAATAATACACATTTCATAAATTAAAGTTAACACAATGTTTATGAAATATTCAAGGGGTAATAAAAATCTAATATACAGTAGTGGTTTAAATTTAATAAAAATTACAGCAAAGGATATATTGCCATTAATTCACATCAGGATACTCCCCCTCCCTTTGAACTCACTTATTCAATCTTTCTTGCCTTTTTCTAAAGAAGTTCTGGAAGTCATCTTTAATAAGTGACTTTTTAAAGTGTGATAAAAAATATGGTGAATGCCATCCAGTGGAAAGATAGGGTCATAAAAACATTACCCGAAGCACTGGGGATTTAGCTCAGTGGTTAGAGTGCCTGCCTCGGAAGCACAAGGCCCTGAGTTTCATCCCCAGCACCAAAAAAAAAAAAAAAACAACACACATTACCCTAATTTAAAGAGGATTATACACTGTCATAAATCACATTCACTATACAGAAAAATTAAGAATGCACAATAAAGAAAAGTAAAGAAGAGTACTAGAGTAAGGAGTAAAAAGAAAAATAAATAAGGGCTAGAAGTGGAGGTAACATTTTAAGTTAAACTAACCAGGAAAACTTAATGGAGAATGTTGAAATTTGAAAATCAAAATGAAGAAGTAAGCAGATGTCCTTGTCCTGGTGGAAAGTTAATTCCAAACAGGAGCCAGAAAGGCAAGAGTTCTGCTGTGGACAGGTACATGGTGTGCTCAGATAGTAAGACGTTTGATCAAGCACATGTAGAGGGAACTGCATACATCTTTTCCTCATTCCAAAGCCTTAAGAGAGAAAAATGACATTTTATTCTGAATAAAATTATGAATAAAATTACTTTATTCTGAATAAACTTAATCTTACCTTTCTTATTATATATATATGTATATATAATTCCGATATTTTCTGTGGAACATGTTGAGTCTATTATTTTTGGCTATATAAATTGACCATGACTGCTCACAAAGCTGATTATTTAGTTACATAAATATAAAATATCTAACACAGAATTAAGAGTGAAAGATACTTTTTTAGATGAATAATATTCAGTGTTTCCCATTCTTCACACTGAATGGAGCGTCACTCACAGGGAAGAAATTTCCATGAAAAAATTTGTTGGTTTCACTGCTTTTCTTAAGCGCCTACTTAAACAAAACCCAAAGCTTGTCACTACTTGCAATACCGATTAGTGCTTCTTTGGCGGAGGGGAACAATTTTTTCCATAACTATACCTCAATTTTTAGAGTTTTCTTACCAGTGTGTATTTAGTTATCATCTATCTAAAGACCGATGGTACTTCCGAAGAAACATGTTCATCTGAGATCTTTCTCCTGTCTAAATATATATAAATAGTTTGCTACAAGTTACCCACACTTTAATATCTCAAAGGCATCTTATATTCACTATGTTCAAAACTCTATTTTATCCAAGAACCTTTTCCTCTTGTGTTTTTATCTTTTAGAACACCACCAACAGCTCCAACATTGCTGAAACAGAGAATTGAATGATTACTAATGCACAGAACGATCAAGTCCTGGTAAGACGGTCCTCTGCCAGGCCTCTGAGTCTGACTGCTCTCTATTCTCTGTGATATTACTTTAGTACAACTACATTCTTTTGGGTTGTCTTGTGAAACAGTTTTGTGTTCGACAAAATTTTTTCTGGCCCTTACCACATAATCCTTCAAAATACAGTCAATATATTTTCTGTACTATAGATTCAATCATTAATATTTTGTAGTAAGTTTTATATGTACTGCCCTCAATGCTTGAAAAACTCACTTCTGTTCAAAGTATCTGACTCCTCATTATTCTTCACATCACAGAGTAGGGGTTATTTATTTGAGGGAAAACGTCTTATCCTGAAAAGTCTTGCTGCGTTTTCCCAGTCTCATGGCTTACTACCATGTACTTTAGCTTCCTGATAACTAGTTGCTTTCTTCACTAGGCTATAAACAGAAGGAAAAGAAATTATCTTTTAAACTTCTGCAGGCAAGGCTGAGCAAAGTGTTGTATTCAGCTAATACTCTCTTAATATTTGCTGTGTTGTACTACTTTTATACAGCAGTTATAACTACTAAGAATGTTGATTTGAGTCCTATTTTGAACAAGGCAACAGAGTTGTTGCTACTGCATTCTCGTATATACAGTGAAGCAGTAAAGCCTTAACTTGATGGCCTCAAGTATTTTGTCATCTCATATTGGCCCCTCTACCCTCATGAGACATCATGAAAAATAAGCCATTTACTTATTACCAAATACATAATACTGGAAACAATTTCCAGAGGTAATGTTTGAATTACAAATACCACTAATAATGCCTCTTTAATAATCTCTCTCTCTTTCCAATCTCAATTAATTCTCTTTTTCCTATCTGTAAATAATGTCATTTCCATGATAAATGAAAATCATGCTTGTCAAATTTGAAAAACACGAAATGCTGAATAAATAAACACATGGATTTTCTTCTAGTTATATAAATGTGAGTTGAATTTTCCTCACATAGTCTTTGGCAAATTTTAGAAACATACAGCCACTGGCCTCGAATAATTCACAAGGTAGTGAGGGAAGATCAGGTGAAAGTACAGTTGAAAACAATAGAGTAGAGTATGAGAATAGGGAACTGGACTGTGTTGAATATCCATGAATCACTGTTGTGTTAGAGAAATGAATGGTATATAATCATTTGGGAACACAATAAAACCGAATAAAAATTTTAAATATTTGCATTATAATTATATCATTTTAAAAATATTCTTAGGCACAAACGTCTTCTAATCACTGTAGCACATCTGCTACTAACTGATTAAAATATGCACATCAGAATTTATTGTTATTTTATTTGTTATTTTTAAATTACTTGGAAATGTTATATCATAAATATTTATGGTATGAATTAATCTGTCAGTAAAGCCTAGCATTGTATCTGGCTTATATGTAATTTTCCTTTCTTTTTTAATATTTTCTAGCAATTAAGTGAAAGCTGACCAGAAATTGAATATTGAATAAGGGAACCGTAATAATTTTTAGTGGTATATAGCTTTTCTAATCATTACACAGAGATAGCTAAGTGTTTATTCATGTATTTTTTGTTTTGTTTTGTTGGTTTTTAGACAGAGTCTTGCTATATAATTTAGGCTGGCCTTGAACTCCGTATGCAGCCCAGGGTGGTCTCAGACTCAAAGCCACCTCCTGTCTCAGCCTCCTGAGTCCTGGGATTGTAGGCGTGCACCTCCATCCCCGGTAACTCCAGGAGCCAGATAAGTGTCAAATTTTATTTCTGTTGTTTCAGGGTTGTGAACTTATAGCAATGAGTTTAGGTTTGTCTTCAGTCAATTTTGAAGTTAATATTTATATAAAATAATTCAACACATGCGCCAACTATCTTCCTTTTCTGGATAATTAAGAAGAAAACTTTATTAGGCAGGTTAACATCAACATTCAAAAAATAATGAGTAAACTTCTGCTAAAGAAGGGCGATTTCAATGCCTCATATGGGCCCTGGGAAATGTGTTTTTCTTACAACCTTGAAAACAGCTGTGAATAAGTTATACTGCCTCAGGAAGAAACTTTGTGGGAATTTCTCAGGATATGCGTTACCAGACAGCAGCACCTCACACCTGAAGTGCTGTGAATGATGGAGGTTGTCCCAGCTTCAGCGCCCTGGTGGGGAAGGTGATCACACACCGGTGTAGATTTCCCGCCCAGACCAGTTACCACTTAGCACCTTTCCTTGACTCACAGATAATGTATTTTTTTTCTCAGACAGTAAAAACTAGAATCAAATACATTACTTTAATACTGTGACATTTTATTCTGTAATTTAGATGAAGGGACTATTGAAAGGTTTAGTTACTACATCCCAATTGGCCTGAAACAAGTTAGTAAAAGAATATAATAAAAAGATGTTTCCATGAAAGGACCACGAAATTAATCCAGATGGCATTTCTCATGTCTTATAGCAAATGTATGTTGCTATTTATGATTTGCATTTTAGTTTACAGTATTTTCATATTGACAAGTATGTTAAAGCTAAGCATAAGGCAACTCTTATGTATTGGTTAATTATACATACATTTCTGTATTTCCCTAATGGTTTCCATCAGATACAATTTAATGCATTGTCTTATGGTCTTTTGCAGGCCTAGTCAATTTACAGGTTTACCATTGTCAGGGAAATTTCGTTAATTATTTGTCTTCCTACTGATGTAATTGATTTATCAGTATTTTTCAGTTTCCTTCTCTTTTGGGATACATGTTCATACATAGTGCTGGGGAGCTCTGGGAAGTTCTTTCCAATCTATCTCACTTTGCAGTAGGTCACATGATGCTTCCGTGTGCCAGGGCCCCTCCTGTCCAGACTGTGGCAATGTCAAGTATATCGTTTTCTTCCTTCTGAACCACAAGTCAGGGCTCTGCTGAAGCTAGAATGTAAGTTGCTTGCATGGTAGACACTCACTCCAGCCCTGCCACTGTGTCCTTTACACAGACTAATTTGCACTTCACTAAGCACTTGTCTTTTCTTGGTCACTTGATCGTTCTCTGGAGCTAGACATAACACTGCAGTCGATGTTTAAAGTTTAGATGCCACTGAACTACAAATGTCTCTGTATCCTTACAGCTTACCACCAGGTCTAGAATATACACTACTAAGCACCCGATAACATGTTAATCGTCTGCTGAGACTCACTTTGCTTCCAAAGGTGGGCAGATAAATCCCCAGCATTTATGCAATATGAGCCCAAATGGTTATAGGGCAGTCACTTCACTTTCCACAGAACATTGTTATCACCAAGAGACACACCTGCCACCAATATAAGTAAGTGATACCAAGTGAATTTTAAAGATATGACTACATTTCTGGAGGCACCAATCACTGTGACCATTGTTAACTGATAAGTCATCTTTGTTCCATAAGAAATTTTGGCTGAAGTGAACCAAAGTTTTCTTTCGTCTTTTTTTTTTTTTTGACTCTTTTCTTTCTCCTTTGTGGTTTAGACCTAAAATGTCCTGAAAATCTTTTGTACCCATGTCAGAAGTGGTACAGAGGGGGTGTGACCTGGAAAGGTATATTCTTGTCACAGAGGGGGTGTGACCTGGAAAGGTATATTCTTGTCCCCTTCTTCTCCCTTCTGTCTCTGCTTCCTAGATGCCATGAGTTGAACAGCTTCCATCCCCGATGCCCTTCCACCATGTTGTTTCTGTCTTGGAACAAAACAACCATTAATTGAACCCACTAGAAACCAAGTTAAATAAACCTCTCTTCCTTTAAATTGCAGGTGTCAGGTATTTTGTTCTAGTGATGGGGAAGTAACAAATACATTATGTATTAGTTCTATAAACATAGAAGTTTAAATGTATTAAGATATGAACAGAATTAGATATGTGTGTGTAAATGTATGATGCCATTAGATTTGTGTAGTGTTCTCAATAGGGATAACCTCATGGAACACTAGAATTTAAATATTTTTTGACGAGACAGTAATTTCTGAGTATAGAAAAATACAGTGCCTTGAAATTCATTATATCAATTGACTTCATTATAAAATAGGGGAGAGGGAATTATAAAAGACCAAAATACACAAAGAAGCAAAATATTAAAAATTGTTTTAAATACAAGACAATCATGTCTACATATTTTCCAGAAAAAAAAAATTAGCTTCTTGGTGCTTTTGTTAACATTTTTGTGACTGTTGTGGACAAAATATTATAGATTTGCTAACACCTTGGCACTCTGAGCTAAGCACAATTGGATATTACAAATAAAAATCTTTAAATTGCTATAGCTGTATTAATAATGCACAGAGTCAAACAGCATTTAATCAGTCTGGTACATACAGTTTTGCATTGCAAAACAGGTTTTCAGTTGGTTTTACAGAAAAACGTGGTATTTTGAGAGGATTACAATTTGCATAATTATCACACAAGAAACATTCAAGATGACCTTGGAGCGTCTAGGTGAAACTTTATTTTCTTGTGGTAGCAGTAGGAAAGGAAGCGCTCAAACACCGTTTAGAAGATAATACATTTTTAAAAGACCCACGTAGACAGCTCCACAACCATGGGTGTGTGTCGAAGGACGCAGAAGCCGAAAGAAAGAACTCATGATGCCTAAACCTAGAATAATCTAAACAAGAAAATAAGTCAAGGAGTAAGGAAATAAAATACACAGCATAACATACACACTATAATTATTCATGGATTTACAGTAATATAACTAAAGGTTTGAATGTATAAATAAATAGGGAATTGACAGATCTCCTGTATAGAAGAATTCCAAATGATTTAACTACATATTCCATTCTGAACTGCAGTGTACCTTCCCACTCTTTCTCTGTGTAGTGACTTCCTTCCGAGGAGCATGGCCTTTCATCAGTACAGCATTTGGCCATATTTAATTTTTCAAGAGCAAAAGGAACATAATATAAGTAGTACTATAAAAAATGCACAAAACATCCCCAAACTTGCCCAAATCTCTTGTTTGCAGAAACCAGCTATGCACGTACGATATGTTTAAACTCTGTGTAAGTCATATAGATATCATAAGAATTAAATTTTATTTTTTCTGTATATTCTCACCTAAGTAGAATGATCATGAATATTTAAATGGTGACTTTTCTATTTTTATTCGCTAATTCTCAGAAAATATGAGTGGCTGTCCTTCACAGGGCGTCTACGCCTTCTACAGAAAACAGAAATATTTAGACAACAGAGGTAATTCTTTCCCAAAGAAATTTTAACATATTTTTGTGTGAAACTCTTATCACAGTGTTTTCAGTAATAGACTATGGATTTTCAAAATTACAGCTTTAGGTAGAATTTATAGGCATGAAACTGTGAAACAGTTTTGTTCAATACCTTCCAAAGAATTTTTTTCATTTTATTTATGAGGCTAACCTGGATAAATCCAGTGTTCTGTACTCATAGGGGAGGACATGGTCTCTGAACAATGCTCCTTGCTTGAGTGTGGAAAGAATTAAAGTTTATGTCAGATAATAATATTACAGGTTTTCATTATAGATCTTCATCATATCATATGTATCTGGTGTTCCTTTGGTGCTTTCTAGCCAGCCATTTACCTAATTGTGTTTATGCTACTATGCATGTAATTCAGTGTTTGCTTGCATGATTGAAAATCATTCATTACAGTGGGTCTAGGGAGTCCTCTTAAAAATTGCTTTTGCATCTTTGATGGCTCTGACCGTAGTCCAAATCGCTTTCTGTTTTCAAAACTCAATCTGAACTCTGTGGAGGGTTCAACACACAGAGAACTGGCAATAACAATTGAGACACTCACATTTTCTTAAGCTATATTTAAATAAAATATATTTTTATTTTATTTATTTGTAACCAAAATACAACTCACAGAGGGAGAATTTCTATTTTATTCTCTAAGATCTGGGAGCAGATCTTAGAGAATATTAACATGCAACACCCTGTTGACTTTTTTCTTATAAAAAACAGAGCATTTTTGCATAAACAGCAGCATGTTACAGTGTCGCCTTTCTAAAATGTGGGACCAACTGATTTCTCCTAAGTCAATAACTGCCACATTGAACACAGTTTCAACTCGGGGCACAGAGGTAGGAGCTGAGGGTGCGTCAAACATGGTTTACACTTTGTTTGCGATTCCTCCTGTTCAAATTTCTTTTCCAGGTATATTAATGTTGACTATGTCAGGATCGAGGTGAACCACCTGAAGGGCTGGAAAAGCACGTATGGGGCATACTCCACCTACAGCTTCAACGTGGAATTAGGAAGGGTACACCAGCGATGTACTTCTCTGGCTACAATTTTTTGTAATAATAAAATTTTAATTTGGTGAAATTTATACAGCGGCGCCTCGGTTCAAGAACTTATTCATTCCACGATTCTGAGGAAGACGGCCATGGTCTCATACTTCATGTTTCATTAATGTGCTTTTACATGTCATTTTTTAAACTCAAAATATTACAAAGCCAGATTTTTTGAAAATGCTAATGCCCTTTTTAATTAAAATTCAATGTCTGTCTTCAAATTTTTCTTTGAAGCTAGGGCAAGTTTCTTTCTTTTCTTTTTTTTTTTCATTCTCCTCTGTCTCAGGATACCATAATAATTAGCGATAGACTTACAGTTTGAAGTTTGGGATAGTCTTTTCAGAAAAAAACATTGTACATGATTTATAAAGGACAAAGGCTACATAAAACCTCCTTATTATGAGTGTGTCTCTGCATAATATGTGCTCAAAAACAACATGAGCTAAGCTAACTTGCCTAATTATCTTGCAAGACACTGAATGACGTGCTGTGATCACCAGTCAGTGTGGCCCGCGTTTCCCAGAGCATCCAAACAATTACATGTGGAATGTGGTCATGCAAGGTGCTTCTGAGTTAGGGAAAGCACCAACTCTTGTTCTTGTATGATAATTCCCCATTCCTAGAGGTATTCTCCATTTGTCACTCCATTCCTTTTGATGCTCTGTTAATTTGTCTTTTTGTTTTGTTTCTGTATCCCCAGCTGCTACTCAGTTTTTGGCTCTAACAGTTGGATTATGAGTGGTATTCAAGGTTAATTAAATTGGTGATGATTTTTAAATCAAGGTATAAAATGAGAGCAGCAGAAAGACATAAGAAAAATCAAACTTACAGAGAGTGGTACCAGAGAACCTGAGCATGATGCCCGAGTCAAAGAAAGGATGCGTGTCAGAACCGCCCACAGTTTCTTAAGGAAGTGGATGACTGCCTCACTGGCCAGTCCCTCGCTCATCTCACCATGGGGGACTGTACGATGCTGGATTATTAGATGGGTTTAGCTAGCTTGCCAATTCTGGGCTCCGTTTTGATCCTTCTGCCTCAGACTCCCGGAATGCTGGGATTACAGGAATGTACCACCAAACCACACTGTAAAGAAGAGCTCCCTTACTCTGGTTCTTTCTTTTTAAAATACTACCTTTTCCTTTTTTTTTTTTTTTTGATTTTGCATAATAAATGCTACTCTGTAGTCTAAACTTCTCATTTTTAAACTTCACATTATATTTCACATTAAACATAATTTAAAATTTGGATTTTCAATTTAGATCTTATATCAACTTTATCAGTCCTATAAAGCAAGTGAAAACACCAGTTCTCTGCAGATATTAACATTTACGAGAACATTTTAATTATATTCTATAACATAGTGCTTACTCTTTACCAGTTTGTTGATCATTGTCTGAGAATGAATAATATATATAACAGTATTTTAGATTATTTTGTTCATAAGATAAAAGTTACTTTGTTTCATTTAACAGACAAGATTAAGCAAATCACTTGGCAGATTTCCACTGTGCGTTCAGTGTTAAATCTGTGGATTAGACGATCACTCTAATTTAAGACAGAACTTCTATTTCCACTCAAGAATAAGCGGCCAGAACTGGATTCTCCTCCCATTATTAACATATGACAAACTGGATAAAATATATATACAATCCATTTTAAAAAATGGTTGAAAGGCAAAGAACAGACACAAATAAGGTCATTCTTATGATCAGCCTGACCTTCCAAGCACGAAGCATAGAGAGGAAGTTAGCCAGAATAAAATGGTTTCTGTGAATTTAAACAATATATGTTATAAGATATTGTCACCCAGACATAAAATTACAAGATGGTAGGCAAAAAATAATGACGGAGAGAAAACAGCAAACTTTTCAAGAGCTCGCACACATCTAGAGGAATTTCCAATTTCATCTCCATTTAAGGAGAGTTCTCTTTGAACACACGTGACATTCAATAGGAAGTCAAGCAGAGGTACAAATTTAGTGGCAGGCTAGACTCACCCTACATTATAGGCATAATGGGACCTGCCTTAAGAAAAATGCCCTTTAAAGGAAAAGAGCAAATTGAGCTGAGAATGATATGAAATTCACATCCTTTAGCATCCATTAAAAAACTAAAGCGAATGCAAAGATTGAAGGAGGGAAATATGAATCATAACTGGAGAAAAGGCAGGTAATAGAAACATATACAGAATTTCAGAAATGATCGCAGCACATATGAATTTAAATTTATATCACTTCGTTTTCCATAATAGCAAAGTAATATTGCCAGGTTTGGGGTGCCAGTTCCCATTCTAGAGGTGGTTTCTAGGTTCTTTCTGTCTTAAGCAAAGAATTGGTCAAGACAAGTGCACACAGTAAGAGTTTACATTTATTAAGGGCCGGAAAAGATAGAGGAACTGCAGAGCAAGTTCAGGCCAAGAAAAGTAGGGGGAAGGTATACCCCACGGCACGAGGGTGGACTCCTGTGGAAGAACACAGCAGCCAAGAGCTAGGGGCCACGGTCCTTTCTGCGTCAGCCACCCTCAAGCTGAAGTCGAGTCTAGGCCGTCCAGTCGACAGCCTGCTCGGGTTCTAGTGAAAAGGCCACTGCAGGCCTTTGGGGACTGTTCTGCTCCCGTGTCCTGGTGTTTTGTAATTAGCAAGCCATCCTACCTTCCAAAAGAAAAGTCCTAGTCTCTGGCCTCAGTGAAATACAACACATAAGTAAAATGACTTCATTAGGTCATAGTGTATATATCAAGGGGTTTTTCTTCTGGGTTTGTTGCTGTTGTTGCTTGTTCGTTTGTTTTGTCTTCCCATTAGTTTCCCAAGTACATGCCTGCCTTGCCATGAACTACCATAAAGGCTATTGCACTGAAGCTGAAAACAGAAAATGAGTTGGAATTGAATTTCATCTCTTAAACATCTTATTTGAATATCACTACTTATTGAATTTTTGCACGGTTTAAATGCTGTAGATATAAAAGTGTACACGGAAACTATATTTGCTGACATTTTGGAACTGATATTCACAGAGAGGAAACTAACAGTAAATATGCAGAGAAATAAACAGGACAAGGACAGGTAAGTGATACAGGTAATAAAAGGAATAAACCCAGACAGGATAATACTTCGACTGTTTGGAAAAAGGAGTAGAGGGGCAATCATTTCATACCATGTTTTGCAAACACTTTTCAGGAAAATGACTGAAATCCATTCTACCTGAAAGGTGCAAAAGTTTTCCGATAAAGGAAAAGAGTAATTCCGTTTCCCTCTTGCAAAACAAGCCCGGCATCGTTGAAAAACAAAAAAACATGAAACTGTTTTATCTGAATCCCAGGCAGTGAGAGAATGAAGGATTTGAGGGTTATCAGAGATGGTGAGGAAGGAGACAAGTGCCATGCTGTGCTTGGGCTACTGAGCCACGGCTGAGAAATTGGAAACAAAACAAACCAAAACACAACTCTCAACACAATGAGCACCCAATAGAGGGTTTTAGACAAAAGGATCAAGATGTTTATTACTTTCAAAAATATATCTGTCAATCAAGAGTTTAAAATCCACTACCTGTACTAGAAGCATGGGCCATTTATGAGTGAAGTAGGTCTTATGTTGTGTAAGAGGCAGATAAGAGACTGTGATAGATTAAAGTCTCTGTTTCATTAAAAGAATTCCAAAGCAGATAATCTCATAGTCTGGATTCAGCACACAGGCAGCCAGATTGAGGAACTTGGTTTGGGTGCTTTAGAAAATCATTCGTAGAGAGGGCAGAGAAGGAGATTACTTCAGGAGCAGAGGCAAAGGTAATGCTGGAACGACAGGCTGAGGAGGAAGAGAAGAGAGCAGGACTTAGACTTATGTTCTGTGCATAAACAAAAGAGGATTTTGTAGGTTGAGAGACTAGATGAGAGTCTAGACCAAAAGGTATCGTGTATTATAAATGTTTAGTTGGAACAAGCGGGTGGTTAATAGTGACATTTACTGAGAGAAAAAGAATATTAAAAAAATAGTCTTTGGAACCGATGGGAAAGTGCAATTCGATAGTGTTATATCTGAGATAATGATCAGTTGGATAACATAAAATCATGGGACTCAGAGGACAGTCTGGTACTGGGAAAATTTTCAGTAGTCATCAGGAGGAGAGAAGATGTTCCAGCCATGGAACCAGATGAGGTCTTCTGAAAAAGACTGTAGATCACAAGGGGAGTCCATTAGACCGAGGGAAAAGGCATTGAGGATAAAGGAAATATTGTGCATTTGGCAAAATAGTGTATGAAGCAGCAGCCAGAAGGTTGGAGAAAAACCAGAAGAATACAGAAAATTAAAAAAAAAAATAAAAAACACATTTCAGTAGCAAAGGGAAAGTCAATTTTAAAGTAAGTTTCTGAATGTCCTAGCAGAATAAAAACTGTAAAGTATTGAATTAATTTGGAAAAATAGTAATCCTTGCTAACAGTGAGAAGAGCAGCCTTACTGGAATGCAGATAGAGTCAGACCTGTACATGTGGAACAGTGAATAAAGGGAGTAGAGAAATGGTGTAGAAACTTCTTTTCAAGACTGTTTTTAAGAACACAGTAGAATGAAGAAAGCAGACGGAAGGATTTTTGTACTTGATAAGAAATGTAATTAGTATTACAAGTATTGCTTCTATATTAGGCAATGGATCTTTTAATTTTTTCAGTAAGCAAGTATGCTTATTGATAGATACAATGCATGGTTCCTTGTGACTATTTGGGCATTATATAAAATTGGATGAATTTATTAACGGTACGTGCTGTATAAAATTTTCAAGAAGTCATTGAAGTAGTAGTAGACTACTAAATCAAGAATTTGCAATATTAACTATTTAAAAATTTAGTACTAATCTGTGACTGAAATGAACACAATTACAATTGTATTAGTTACTTTTCTCTCATTGCTTAGACAAAATACCCAGCACCCAAGGTTAAGGACAAAAGGTTTATTTGGCTCACAGTTTGTAGAGGTTTCAGCCCACAATCAGCTGGGTCCAAGGCAGGGTGGCGTGGCAGACGGGCAGAAGGCACCAAGGGAATCAAAAAAGGGAATAGACAAGCCTCTTTCTGCTCCTTGTATCTTATCTGGGCTACCCGCCCTTAGCATGGGTAGCACTCCCACCCTTAATCCTAGCACCTTTAATCCTAGAATTGCATCCTCCATCCTGGGAGGCCAAACCAATCAGGGAACTAATTTAGTAATCACACGCTCTAGATCCAGCCACCTCACCTAAGACTGCATGAAGCTTTGGGGGGACATCTAAACACAAACCCTAAGAACAATATATAATATTTACTTGTTATGTCTTTTATATATATTATACATACACATGGTTTACACATACTATGTATAATCTTTTGCACATACTACACATAATATGTGTATAGCTTGAAATTCCTCCACTGATGCTTTATTTAAAATCTAACTTCACATCTCTGGCTGCATCACCCTGAATGTGCCCCATCTCATCTAAAATTGAGTTGCACGTGTTTCTAATTTATAATAAATACTTGTAGATGAAAACACTTTCTATTAAATCTAAATGTCCTGATGCGTGCCTGTAATCCCAGTATCTGGGCAGCTGGGACAGGAGAATTGCAAATTAGAGTCCAGCCTGGGGAATTCAGTGAATTTGGGAGACCTCGTCTTAAAACAACAGAAAATTGTTCAGGATGTAGCTCGGCGCCGAGGCACTGGGTTCAATCCCCTGTGCCAAGAGAGGAAAGTACTAAGTATTGAGTGTGTGATGAGGCAGATAAACATGGCTTTACTGCCTCCTTCAAAAATGTATACTGGCTAATACAATATTCATACAACATTGAGTCTTTGGATGCTTTTGTGCATTAAATGAGTTTAGGAGCATCTGAATACTGCGAGTTACACATGCTTCATTGTGATGGCTGAAATCAGCTTAGTCTTACAAACTCAGTGTTCAGCTGAAAATATATTCATGCTTAAATCCAGTATTTAACACATTTCTTGTTGAGAAATCGCATCAACTCTCAATTCCGGCAGCGTTTCCTCCACATCTCAAATGCTCCTTTGTCTGCTCCATGTTGTGGTACAGTGTGGACAGCAAAGGCAAATTAGAAAACCATCTGCCAGGACCCAGGAAATTTTCTTATCCTTCAGTGTTTCCACAGGGCATAAAGTCGACACTACAGCAAAATATGATTGGATAAATATTCTGGAGGAAAGTAAACCATCTCAAAGTAGAAACAATCATCTGTCAATATAATTCCAATAAAATTTATAACCAAAGAGGAGGAAAAGGCCTCCAGAGGCCTGGCTGCCACTTGGGAATTGATTCCTTTGGGGAGCTGCGTTTTAACTAAATAGTAGGTTAGCAGGGGCCTCTTAACTGGCTGTTTCCAGATATAGTATATATTTTCTCAAGACCTCTAATTTCAGCATAGGTGAAAAATTACATCCAAAAGGTTGGAAATTGAAAAGAGCTGTCTTCATTCATATGTGGTACTTGCTGTTGTTCTAAGGTATAAACAATCCAAAGTCATCTTATAAAGTCATTAACTCTTAAATGGAATTAAGTTCAATGTTTAAGGATTTGAAGGCTTGGGAAATTTAGTGAGAAACGTCTTAAACTCTAAAGATAATTTCTTTCATCCAGAAGTGCAATAATTCGTTGCAATTGTTTAAAACAGTTTCTTGTTTCTATGGCAGTGTGGCAATTGAGCAAATATTTTAAGTCACGCTAAAGACGTCTTTTTTTTTTTTTTTTTGTAGGGGTGGTGCTGGGGATCGAACTCAGGACCTTGTTAGGTAAGTGCTCTACCACTTGAGCTAAATCACCAGCCAAGAAGTCTTATTTTTACAATTCTTTCTTCTCTTTTTTCCTGAGGAGTTAGTTTTCCTCTTTCAACCACATTAATTTTTACTTTTCAAGGTACAAGAAGTACCTGTTTTACTCTATTCTACTTATAATTGGGTATGTTCCCTTCGAGGAAAGTATTTTAATACACGGGAGCAGCATGTTCCAGTGTAGACATACTGACTGCTGAAAACTGTAATCCTCTTTGTTTACATTTGCTGGTCAGGCTTGCAGAGGCTTTGGGCATTTACAATAAAGCTTGTACAAAATGCAACTACTAATGCCGTTGCAAATATGCTATAGAAATTGTATATTTTTGTTGATGTACATGTGCTTGACTCAACCCTGTAACTCCTCTTCACTTTTAATTCGTATGAAAAATGAGAATATGCTGAGCATATAAGGTAGCAAAGGACTGAAAAATAGCCAGGGCTCCATTCCGGTCCTCTCCCTCCACCAGGTTGTCTTGAATCTTCATAGCCGGTGTGTCAGGTTGACAATAGGGTACATACCAGGGGAGCCTGCTTCCTGAGTACCTAGCTGTGGGCTTAGTGGGCTTAGTGAAGACTTCACTGGCTCCTGGCAAGCTTTCCTGATCTCTGGGGACCAACTCGCCATGAATCCCAAATTTCCATTGTCCCTTGCTGCCTATCTATAATCATAAACCGATTTCATGTGACTGGGGAGGGAGGGAGCTCTATCTTGTCAGACTCAGACATGTTGGTAACAGGCACACAGTGAACCTTTGTTATACATAAGTATCAAGAAATTATTATTGGTATCTTTATCAAGTAATAAAGGGCATTTCCTTACAAAGAGCTTTCATTCACTGTATTTTAGTATAAGGACATGCTACTTTTTTTTTTTTCTTTTTGTGGTGCTAGCTCTTCATTCCAGGGCCTTAGGCAAGCTAGGCCAGCACTCGACCACTGAGCTGCACCCAATCCCTTCTATTCTTAGTCATAATCAAAGTAACTACATCATGTATTTTCTCTACTTCATAAGTCTATATTGCAGATATAATTCGGATGAAATTTATTACAGTCTTGTAATTCAAATAAGACTAGATATGCACTTTAAAAGACACAAATTGATTCACATTCTCAGGATTTTCTTCGGCATATCTTATTTCTTGGACAAAGTCACAAATATTTTGATTATTATGATTGTATGCAAATCACTTGACCCTTCTAAGTTTAAATTTTCTCATTAGGAAATTATAGCTAGTATTCCATGATTTTTTTTTTAATTTAGATGTATCTATCAATATTAGCATTTGTCATAGCATCTAACAAATACTTAAAACTACCTCTCAAAAAATGAAAACTATAATGAGTTCCAAAACACTAGACCACTTTAACTGAAAATGGAAAAAAATGCCAACTCTAATTTATTTAATCAAATATTAGTTCTGAAATATTTTATTTTTCTAGACACTTTAATATGTTATCATTCAAAAAGTTATTTAGAAATCATTAGTTTACTTAATATTAATTAGAATAATCTACTTAACAATTGGACTGGTTGATTGTTTCTAGGGTAAAGATGATTAATAAACCATACTGACATTCTCAGGTTTGGTACCTATATTGTTGAGAATATAAAAATATGCAGAAGAATTTAGCACTAATGCATTCTTTATTTTGTTAAGTTTCCATTGATAAGTTGTCCTCATTTACAGCACAGCCCAAACATCTGCTTGGAAGCCAGCTGTTCTCATCTTCTCCAGGACCCAGGCCCTGCCATCTCACTCTGCTTTAGTGGTTATTCTCTGTGCAGAGTCCCTTGTCCACTTACACAAATCAACCCAAAGCAAAGTGAGGCCTCCACAGACTCCCCTGCGAACACCGCCACATACTCTATCATCCATTATTTCAGCTTCTCTACTTGCAATTATCTTTAATCCATTTATCTACATTTCCTTATTTCTTTTCCTACTTTTTTTTTTTGCTCCACAAGGTAATAGATTAAATTTTGACTGATTTTCCTTCTCCTTGCTCCTACTTTTTGCCCATTTGTTCACATTAAAATGAAAGATACTTGATGGGAGACATTTAAGGATCTTTTTTTCTCTCTGCTGTATTTTCCAGTTAAAGTATATTGGCTGACAAATGATATACATATAAGAAATATATATATTGATTGGGTAAGTGAAAGCTTCGAAATTCTAAAAGTGAAACTTCACATACTAAAGGAAGTTTGGCAGAAGAGTTTAAATTTTGAAAATATACTTTACTGAAGATGCATACAAACTATAGCTGTTGATCCTTACCTGATATCAAACAATAAATTTAATTTGAGGTATATTTTCTAATCACATTTTCAAGAAGAGAAAAAAGATAGGTAAAAGCAAAAGCAGAAAAGTTCTTAAAATGTTCACTTCCTAGGGAAGGAATAGGATTATTTTTTATCCAGTAAAACGCATGTAGTGAAAACAACACTCATATTTTAGAGAAAAGGTTAAAAAAAATTAAAAACAATTTAAAGGAAACTACTGAGACATTCAACTGATTATATATAATGTACACTAATCATGTTTATATTAGAAATATATAAACACACACACATATGTATTCCTAATCAAAATTAAAACTAGACAAAATTTAAATAAGCTAAGATAGTCTTAGCAGAAACAAAATATCAATGGAGATTAACAGATATGTTAAAATGACACATTAATAAAATACTTCTGATAAAGAGTTAAACTGCGTATTAGTTTTTGGGAATGCATTTTTGGAAACAAATTATCTATACTTAACTACAAGTGAGTTTCACTCTATTCTTACCAGGACTGCTAGGTTTCAGAAAACAAAGTACGGGCATACCACATGAGCATGTAAATAAACATGCTTACTAATTTTTATATGAAGGTGAAATACATCTTCGTCAATTGTTTAAATAAGCATTTCGGTTGTTATGAAGGTATTTTGTTTTGTGTGAGTTTTCCACCTATATTTTCTGTTTTTAAAATTGTCTTCTTCACATGGGTGATTGTAACACCATCTCTAACTGTTGTCTTTCTTGTGAGTTGAGAGTCAGGTTTACAACAGACTTTTGGGCTTCATTCTTCAAAGAAGGCCATGGTGTGGGACAAGTTGCATTTAAAAAACTGAAGTTACCATTTTCCATCAATGATGGTTGCTCTTGTTTTTGAAATTTGATTTGGTGCAATCATCCCCTTTACAATTATCTCACTTAATATCCAGTAGTGATTTTTCGTTGTCCTTCTGATATAGGGGAAAACATATAACTCTTAATCTGCTACATGTCAGATACGAAGAGTTCATGTTCCCCAAAATCAAAGAATGAATTCCAAGGAACAAAGGAGGTTAAGAGAAGGAAAATTTATTGAGAGCTCCTGAGAGACAGGAGGGGATCTGAGTGGGTTGCCAATGAGCTCACTTTTCAGAGGAAGATTTGTAGGGCAGAGGTGAGAATAATATGGGTTAGAACTATGATCAGCCAATAACATTACAAGGGTCGTCGCTTAAGTAATACTGATCCAATGGGGGAACAGGTCACATAACAAATGGACATGGAAAGAGCAAAGACCTTCCAGGACCTGGATTTGGAGGTCCTGGTTGCCCACTAAGAAGACCAATATTTGTCAGGCTTTATTGGATCAGATGAGTATAATCCTCAGCTTATTGTTTATCTCCCGGGTATGTGTGTAGCTCTGGTCATTTTATCCTTATATTGAGGTCTGGCCTTCAATGGATGCACCTTTGGTCTTCCTTATAGTGTATTCTCTTCTTGCATATTGACTCCCTTGAGGGCCCAGCCCTCTGTGACTGTCTATAGTATTTCTACCTAACTCAGCTGTCTAGAATACTTCTTTTGCTACCATAAATCAACAAATATGTCTGCCACTTCTTCTAAACTTCATGACATCTCTCTGGCCCACATACCTACCTTAGCTCTTATTCAGCTTTTGTTCACTTCTCAAGTTTTCATAGTTACTTAAAATTTCTTTTGTAATCAGAATTGACCCACTTCTCGTTCGTCTTACATAAGCTTGTCAAAATGTTTCTTTTTAAAAAATTTGTATTAAAACATGTTAGCATTACAAAATGATCACATTCCTTGTGGGGAGTCGGTACATGTACATAATACATCTTTGCTCCTTCTTTCATCCCCTTTCCTCCTCTCTCCCTCTTGATCCCCTTCCCATTTGAAAATGATCTAATTTCCTGCTTTCTATTATCTATCTTTTATTTTGCTCTTTATATACAATGTAGCTTTCTCATATAAGGGAAACTATGCGGTATTTAAGTTTGTGAGTCTGATTTACTTAATTTATTTTGTAATCGTGACGTGCATTCTTTTTCCTACGTTTGACTATGTCACTCATTTGTTCTCAAACTACAGAAATTGCCAACCTCTGAACCTCAGGAATGTGCTAGACTTTATTCACATATTCAGTGAGTTAATTGGTAGTAAAACAGTATGTGTACATGTCTGTGTGTGTGTGTGTGTGTGTGTGTGTGTCTGTGGTTTGATTTTTTTGTTACTTGGTGATCGCAAATATCCATTAAAATGTTAGGATCTCAGTTTCTGCATCAGGATCCTCCACATGCATTTGCTTCTGCCTCCTTTGTGGAGTCCAGTTTTTAGGAACACAGTCCCTCTGCTTAGATTTTCTTCAACTCTTTTTTTTTTTTTTCACCAAACCATAATGTTCACCTTGGTTCTTTAATATTTACACTTGTATGCAATAATCACTGAGCTTGGTGAAAATTTAGACATGACATTTTCTAGATCTATGTATTTAATGTTAAAAATTCTTCAAGAGCAATATTACTGAGCCCTGGAATCCTGATTCCATAGGTACCTCCCGGGATCTTCCTGAGAACTGAGCCCACCAATCCTTCTAGGAAGTGTGACCTCTCACACTTGCAGGGTGTCCAGGGCAAGTCCACATGGAGACACACACACATTCTCACAATCTTGGTTATGAACTCAGTTCACAAATTTTATGTGGGTCTTGATCTCTAAAGGCAACCACACATTTTAAGTAAAGTTTTATTTCTGGATCTATATGTTCATTTTTTAAATTCTATCATGAGCATTAGCCTATCATAACTTATTTTTTCATAACATAAACACTTAAAAAGTATATGTTCAATATTATAAGTATGAATATATTTTTATGAAATTTCAGTAAAATAAATATAAACACTTATGATTATTTTCTTTGCTCTTTATTTGGCATCTTTTCCTTTAAATTATTTAAAGATCCCTGAAATTAAAAAGCATAGAATAATCTAATTAAAAGGTCAAAACTTTAATGAAGGTTATTTTTATTTTGTACATTCAGTTAAGTACCATTAATTCTATAAAAGTAGAACCACTTGAATTCTAAACCTCAAACACATCTCTTTGACAATATAAAAAATGGTAATGTACTTCATGCATGTCATTCTTATAGCATATACACAATTTCAAGAGTAAGATGAATTGTTTAATATTACAAATGTGTATCAGCCTCGATTTGCTACTGTTGTGAAAACCATTTCTAATTCATAAGTTCCCCTGAAATCACAACCAGGAATATCAGGATAGCAAGGAAACAGATGTTTAGAACTACTGGGAATCAATACCTAATTATGCAAGAATCTATTGCATTCTGGCTGTCCGAGGAGAAGGTTTTGACAAGTTAATTAATTTGTCTTTCCTCTTATCTAAGCACATCCATCACTCAAATCTTACATACTCTCTGAATCGATATCTGTCTCTAACATTGGCAGGAATACAATGTACAAACTTCATGGCAGTCAAATGCAGTTGCATTTTACTTTGAGGTTGTGGGACTCTTGTTTTATGTAAAGGGCTGTCTCCTTATAGCCTGAAAGGTGTTAGCACTAGTTTGGAAGGGTAGATTTTACAATTGGTCCCCTGCAAGTGTGAAGTGTTAGTCAATGAAACTCCTGTGTGTTCTTTAGTAAGTATATTTTTCAATTAATACTTGTGAAATTTGTCCTAAAAATTGCTTGCATCTTTCTTGGTAGAGATTTAAAGGTGAAACTAACGGATGCAATCCATGAGTTTCATCAATTCTTTGGATGCTATGCTAAGCCACGTGGTTTCTTCAGATATGTTCTGAAAGTAAAAAAAAAAAAAATACTTTTAACTTATCATCTTGGCCAAATCTTGTAAAGTATAGCTAGCGATTTTCCTGGCAGCAGTCCAGTGCTTAACCTTTTATTGTTGAGATAGTCAGAATAGAAATAAGTATTAGTTATCTGACTAGACAAATTCTGTTGATTCCAAAAGTTCTCCATCTCAACATAGCAAATAAAAATCCCCTGAAATCCTAACTTCTCTCCCAGCCCCATTTGAGGACCGTGTTCTAATGGTCTACTATCAAAAATGAATTTGTGAGCATGCTAATTACTCTGCATATTCTCATCTAATAGTCTTGGTCCCCATAAAAACCCAAGGGATATCCTTGTGCATATATACATGCATGTCAGCAAGTATTCATTCCTGGAAAAATAAATAATCAAACTTGCATTTTTGCCCAGATTTATCTTAAACACCAGCAATATCATTTAGGTTTAGGCATTCTTTACTGATAAGTCTCTTAGATAATCCGATATAATTGTATGATTTATATAGCATCACTCACATGTCAGTATCCTTTTATTATTCCAGAGTTGCATACTACCTACTTGACATATATAATTGAATGTCTTATAAATTCAAATGGATTCTTAAATTAGAACAATAAAATCCCATCTTCACTCCAATACACTGATACTGCTATTTCCCTTTATTTCTTTTCAAAGAATTCTTCTGTAACATATTCAGTTTTTGAATCAGAATTTCTAGGAGTTTCACATTGTGTCTCTCTTTCCTTTACACTTTCTATCTATGATATCAACATCACAGTGTTTTCATTATATGCATTAAATTGTGTGAATGCAATTTTTCTCTACCTTTGTATACTACCATATTGTCTCAAATCACAATAATTTCTCAATTAGACATTGTATTATTATTACATTGTAATTACATGTTCTTGACACTCAGATCCAGGGCATGTGCGGGCATCGCCTGGAACCATGTCGGAAAAACAGAATTTCAAACCCTTCCCCAGACATACTTAATAAGAATCAGCATTTTATCAAGCTCCATCCTCATGTGATTTGTGTGCACATTACAGTTAGAGAAACCCTAGTCTGTGTATTAGCCTGAACTCATTTATTAGACTTCACTGGTGGCCTGTGATGTCTCCTAACTCATCAAATTCTATCTTTACTCGGAATTTCTGTGGTGGTTGCCCATAAGGTTTTCCCCTGATTGTATCAGCTGATTGTATCAGTAAGGTTTTCCCCTGATTGTATCAGTGGCTGGGCTGATTTCTTCTTTCCATTCAGGTCTCCGACTAATTGTCATTTCCATAAAGTGGTGGGATACTACTTTTTAATGGGTTTCTCAGGTTTCTGCAAGTCTTATATCAGATTTTGTTCTAAAGCAACCTTTCACACATGTTTGTGTAGTGAAGAACTGACAATACAAAAAAAAGTGCTCTGTTCAGGGATAGAACACAGGCTAGTTTGCTTTTGTAGAAACATTAAAAGTAAGATCTGTCTCTGGAGATTGTGGTTACCTGTGCCACAAAACTACTACATGCCCAGCATCCCACCAAGCCTGATATTGCATCTTCCCTAGAAACTTGAAGGATAAGGAAAACGGATGTGCACATAAAGCTTGTGGTGTTCACCCTGCTCTGAGCAGTACAACTCAGAGCCTTCTTCCATTTGGTTTGCCTTCTCTCAATACCCATGAAAATGGTGCATGAAAGAAACGGACTTTGGGAAAGAAAAGAGACTGACCGAGTTTGTCATCAGAGCAGATTTCAGAAATCAAGGAAGCCCATGAAGACAAGGAAATTCATCTTGCCTTAACAATGATAATGTAATCGCTTGCCTGAGTGTGGTTATCAGAGGCCAGATTTCTTCAGGAAATGAGATAAAATTAATCAAGAGATGATACTTAACACTTATCTTGTTCCTTTTGAATATTTCAAACCTTTCAGAGGGGTTTTGAATAATTAAACTATATTGATATGATTATTCTTTTGATTCTCCATTTTCAAAACCAAAATAAAAGATAATAGGAAGTAGGGAGATAGATCCCTACAAGGGGATTTTGGCATGGAGGGAGAGGCAGGGAAATGGGATGGAAAAAGGTATTAAGATGTATTATGTAGATTTATCAACTCCACACAAGGAATGTGAGCATTAGGCACTGAAAATATATGCTAAAATCCCAGCCAGTAAACCACATCAGATTATGAAACATGTAAAAATATCAATTATTTTCACTTGATTGTTATTGTACGAGCAGCTTCATGCTTTTGAAAATGTTATTTTTTTCTTTAACAGCTTTTAGGCACTTGAAAGAGAAATTTGTAATGAATTATGTGTTTCTCTACATGGTTAAATTTCTGACCAAGTTTACAAGGATGAAAAACTCATTATTTTATCATCTTAGTTAATAGCATTTAAGTATAAGTAGTAATATTAATTAAATGTGTAGTGTCATCCTATTACTACAATATAATTTGAGATATAGTTCTTTAAATAGTGTTTCTGACAAGTTTATTCTATTCATTAGGTTTTTAAAAGAATTGTAGAAAGAGAATGAGAAAAGTCACATGAAGTAAATTATATATCGAGAAACAAGGAATACGTTAAATGTGATAGGGATTGCTATTTATTATGTTAATGTTCATTATTAATTTAACATTAAATTATACATTTTTTACTTCATGTATATTGGTCAACATTAAAAATACCCATTACAAGAAAAATAAAATTCACTTAAGCTGGAAATCAAGAAGAAAAATGGCTTAATAATATTCTCAGTGTGAGTCTAGAGCGGACATATTTGAAAAACATGCTGTAGTCCAAGGTACTGTAGTAGAAGTCAAGTACTCGGGATGTGGAGGAGAGCAGTTCTGGAGTGTTCTTTGCTGGCTAGGACCATGTACTAGTTTACAGAAAATGGTACACTAAAATGTTGACCATTTGCTGAGTAAGCATCTCTCTCGCCCCGCCTTCTCCTCGCTGTGTCTCTGTGCCCTGCTTTTCCTCTTTCTCTCCCTACTTCCTTCTGCTTGCTAACCACGTGACCACGATTTCAGTGATGGCTTCATTTTTTTTTTTTTCCCATTTCATTTGAGCTTCACAAGATCAAGAGCCACCTTCTTCTGTTTCTCTGTCAATTGTAGCTTTAAAAAGTAGCCAACTAGGGCTGGGGATTTAGCTCAGTGATTAGAGTGCTTGCTTTGCAAGCACAAGGGCCTGAGTTCGATCCCCGGCACCACAAAAAAAAACAAAAACAAAAACAAAAAAAGTAGCCAACTAGTTTATCAGCTGGAAAGTGGATTCCATACTCTAGAGATTATAATTTAACTACTATAGTTACAACATGGCCATTGCCATATATAAACCATTCCGAACAGCTCAAATGGGTAGGTACTGAGAAACACTAAGCTAATTTTTGTTTAGTTCTCTATTGAGATTAGTTTATATAACTGATTTTTTTGTAATTCATCAAATTTCTGTGTTTATTTGTATCTGAGATATTTTCACATATTTCTTTTGATATAATTAGGTTTATGAATATCATCTCATTCTCATTTTCTTCTTAAATTGCCTATATTTTTTTTCTTGACTACCTTAATTAAATGAGGATCTCTTCTGTTGCTTCACATGAATAGAAGTAAGTCTTGCCTTTTATTGGTATTTTTAACAATTTTGTTTTCTTCTTCGTTATATTTTACATTCATTTTTATCCTCCTGCACAGGCTTGAAATTTCATACTTTCTAATTTTTAATGGCATGATGGTTCCTTCACTTTCACCATACTTTTTTTGAAATATTTTTACCTAGATTTTCAAATATCTAACTAAGCATTACTTTAGCTTTGGCTCTTAAGTACCAAGTCATGACATTAGGATCGTCCCTTCCAGTATTGAAAGTTAATGAGAATAATGACTATTCTCTTTGTTTTCATGTCTCCTTTTCTTGGCATTACTATTCAAATAACTGAAAACATGAGCATTTAGAAATTAGATAAAGATGTGAGGATGTGGACACAATTATGTGGTTAGCTCCAGATTGTCTCTTAAAGATGCAGGTGACATTCAGGACTCTTGGCGAAGATCCAGAGGGAGCTCTCTGTCCAATTAAATGATCAACGTGTCTGTTTTCCTCTATGCCCTTAGCATGTGGAACTAAAAATATGCTTATGTTAAAATATTCACAAAATAACATTCCCACTCACTGACTTAGATAGTCGCTAGTATTTTAATACCTCAAAATTCTCTGTGCTAGACCTTGGGCAATTTTCATCACCTCTGTGTAGAGTAGAAGACCAAAATATTACCAACTCACATTATTTTTCAAGTTTACACCTGATCGTCACCTGCTATAGCAATGTTTTACTTTACATGCTTCATTTAGGCAAAAATATTTAAGGCACTTTACTTTAGATTTTATTTACTTAGTATTGAACCTGATCGTTTAGTAAACTATTATAATTGATTCACAGAAGAATTAATAGATTTAAAGTAAAAAGGACTGTAGTAAGTTTTAGCTTTATAAATTAACTACATGAAAAAATCCTTTAAACCAGATTTCTCATTTTTAAAAGACTATAACATTTTTGAGCATAAAACTTGATAAAATTGACAGATCTGAGATGTATAAAACATCACATGAAATTATATGAAATGCTAATTATTGCATTTGTACTTATTATAAAATTATGTCATTCTAATTTTTAATCTTGATCTTTCTGTTGATAATATACTGAAGTCAGTGCTATTCCATAAATTCTATTTTGGTAAGGACTTTGATCTATTTGAGCTACTTCCTTAATCTGCAATGATCTAAGAAGTTTTACAGAAATAAGTGAGAAAGCACAGATACTAAAATCACATATTTGTACATAGCAGGTCCCTAAACAGTTGATAATGATGATTATTTTTAGAAAGACTAACCCTATTAATTCTTAATTGGTTTTACACCTTGGAATGCTTGTGGAAATACTTGAAGAACATTAAAAGCATAGATGTTTCATAGCGATTTTTCATTTAGTTCTGCCTGGCTACTATCACATTCCAGAACTGTGTACTGCATTAGGGAATTATTAATGAGAAGAACATAGTTAACTTCATCCACAATTTCTGTTAGTAAGTGACATCAAATTAGATTTTCATTTCCAGTCTACCTGTGGTAGGTCTAATCTTTATAATTTTCAAAAATATTTCCTTTGCTTCTTTTGTGTGTGCTGGTAGGAGTATTCATTACATTGGAATTAATTGGTCTGATAGTGCAAAAGTGCAATTATCAGTACATTCACTTGGATATTCTTGAGGATTTCACTGTATGTAGAGCCCTTCATTACACAGATAAGCACAGTAAGAAACAGTCTCAAACTGAACATGAGATTGAATTCAGGTGGCAGTTTCCCTTTACATGTATTTTGTGCCCACCGTGTCTATTTCCCACACTGATGGCACATCACGCTTCATGAGGTGGTGGTTAGGGAAGTGTGTCCTCTCGGATGAAAAACGCATTTAGTGTGCCTCATTAGCAACACATCCCAAATATAATAAGGACGCTTACTCTCAGGCATTACTGATGAACCAATACACTGATTATTGTTTAAAGTTTGGGGAATACATTTTAAATGATTGTTCAAGCAATCTGACAACCTATTTTGAAAGTTCACATCTTTCAATATATTTTGAAATTTTTAATAGCGTTATGAATTTAAAGACAAACTGACTTAGAGTACTATCTAAACTTTTTACAAGTAAGCTGAAAAAATTGTATTCAAAACAAGACTAAATTCCCCAATTGGCCGTAAATATATGAAATTTGTCACATTGTGACTGCATTTGTGTGGAAGATAATGACAGTCGCCTCCTTCCCACTTATTTACAGGATTTAAAATACAGTAGGACATCAAAAATGAGATTCTACCTTCAGGAATTTGCATCAGGAAGTGAAAGTTGGTATTTCCGGCAGATACATATGACTGCCAAAAAGTCTAATGAACAGAGAAACAATTTTCATTGACCTACCGTTCATGGCTAGTAGGGATAATAAGAATAGATAGCTACAAATATATAAAACTTAATTTTTATGTACTTAAAATCCTTACTATACATCTATTTACACACATACACAACCTCACTTTTAACTACACAAGAAAGTTGGTGGTAAGTATAGACTGTATTTTCTTGAATTATTAATAGAAAACTTCAGAAAATGTGCAAAATACACCATGTAAATGTCCTTTTATGCTATTATACAAGGATTGATATAAAAGTTGTATGTGAAAATTTTCTTTTGTACATTTGTTTACAATTTGATTTATATAAAAATGATACTATCCTATAGTTTTTCTAAGAGACTTCTTTGGTATTTTATGATTTTTACATTGAGGGAAAGAGAATTACAACCATAGCCTTAGTGAAAGGAAACAAAACTTATTATAAAAGAAAACCTCATTAGGTAGACTTTTAAATAATTTTTATTCTTATAGTAATTTTGATTCTTAAGTGTCTGATTTCAGACCTTTATGGAACATCTTTCATTTATGCAATGTTAATTAATAAGAGTTTCGCTAAACACAAGACCTCTCACACTTCTTCAGAATTGTGATTACTCTAGTGAGAGTGATAGCAAAAGAAGAAAGGGGTAATTTTTAACATAAAATATTATATTCATATCTTAAGTGCTGGAGTTTAGTATTTAGTCTTCTTAAAGAAAAAAGAAAGCAAATATGCTAACATTTTGCATCCTGACGGTGAAGATATATAGATAATATACATGGGAATTTACTGTCCT
>PVJO010011569.1:0-59223 GCA_004026905.1 Hystrix cristata | reverse complement strand
AACACTTAGTGATGAATGAATGATGAATGATCGATCAGTGTGAAGGGCCTAAGTGACTTTGCTGCTTGGCAATTTGGCATCACTTTGAACTGAGACTCAGAAAAAATGTTTTGATGAATGTTAAAAAAGGAAAGGGAGAAATAAGAGTACAGATTGTTGCCTGTACTCAAGCACGAGTGCACACAGTTCCTTCCCGAAAGAGCACGATGCACACAGCGCGTTCTTCGCATGTGTCTGCAGGGTGGGCTGGGATGGACTGGAATGGACTGGAGTGGAATGGAAGGGACACAGTCCAAAAGAGTGAGCATTAAGTCAGCTCAGAAAACATCCAAATGATAAGAAGAAAAGATTCATGCTCCCATCCTTCATCTTTACCACAAGTATCCCCGGGAGGAAATGCCCACAGAGTCTCAGAGTGGAAGCAACCTAAGATGCCTTTCCACCACTCGGGATTGGTCTTTGTCTTAAACACACTTCAGTTTTGATTTCTGAAACATTTCTGAAGATAAAGAAAAGTTCCCTAGAGAATCCCAAAGCAGCCTTTCCCCCGAGGTCCATCCGTGCATGGCGTACACTGAGGGATTCAGATGGCGTCCCAGAAAACCGCCAGTCTGAGTGCCCGGCAGAGCAGCCCAAGGAGCCAGGGCACTGCTGCTTCTCCACACTCGACTCAGAGCCACCCTGCTAGGGGATAACGCACACCACTCAGCCACCGAGCCGTGTCTTGGCAAATATCCTTTATTCCCTCATGAGTTTTAGCAGAGGTGACACCCAGGTCCTCCCAGCTCATGCCGATGGCTCCTGGAACTGCAGCCACAGACGGGCATCCCAAGAGCCAGAGAAGAGCCCTGGGCATGTGTCTTCGCCTCCGTCCTCTCTCTCCCTTCCAGCGTCCCCTTCTTCCCTCTCACTTTCCCTTTAAGCTCTGCCACCCCAGCCTACCGCCCTCCCCCGCCTTGCAGTTACTCAGAGCTGCAGCCCTGGGTCTCCGGGAAAGGAACAGGAAGGCGCGTGAGGTCTTCTGGCGTCCACACGAGCACCCGGAGTCTGAGATTCTACCTACTGGGCAGCCCGCCCGGGAGGCCCCGCGGTGTGCTAGGTGAATCTGCAGTTCGGTCTCCCTACCTGGCACCGTTTACAGGGCCAGAATTCACTACCCGCCTCATGGCTTCATCAGTTAGCTGGCCGAGCTGTCGCCACACCTCAGGCTGCTGTCGGAGCTGTGAATTTGTGGTGTGGCTTCAGGCAGCATCACTGCAATCACTTTGCAGCTCCCGGAGCACTAATTTTATCCCGAGATTGTTCCTCATGGTTATTAGGAGAATATCAACGGAAACGAAAGAGGGAGAAACGGCCGGGGAGGGACGCAATCCCCGAAGAAAAGAGATGTCTGATAAAGTCTGCTGGTTCCGCATGATCTCACGCATGCTCAGCGTGATTCCGGCTCAGACACGTCCCATCTGAGCGGGAAGCGCGGCGGCGAGGAGTCCCCAGAGAGCCCAGAGAGCGCCGGCCAGGCAGGAGGGCCGCGCTTCCTCCCCACATCCGCCTTCTGGGTGCCGCCGCAGAGATGCGTGGCTGTGGGCAGGAGCCCTTCCGCAGGACCCGGCGTCTTCAGCAGCAAGCGTCAGCTACTCGGTGTGTTTGGCTCGCTCTGGGCCGGCTGGGGGTTTGGTTGAGTTTGGTTTGGAGGGCAGGCGGGCTACGCGGTAGAAACAACTCGTTCTTTTGTTCCTGTTCATTCCTCCAGGAACTAAACACAATGCCCAAACGTGAAAGCCAAAACTGACTTTCGATTTCTCTTTTTTTTTTATTTTCTATTTTACTAGCCCATGTTTGCAGCACATTATGATTACATTCCTCATGGACAGTTGTTGCATGCACATAGCTTCATTCTTTTTACGTCCCTCCCTCCCTCCCTCCTCTCTCTCCATCTCTGGGTGTCCTTCCCATTTGCAAATGACCTATCTTCCTACTTCCTATTACCTACCTTTATTTTGCTCTTTATACTTTGGGTTTCTCATACAAGAGAAGGGCTGGGGATTTAGCTCAGCGGTTGGAGTGCTTGCCTTGCAAGCATAAGGCCCCAAGTTCGATCCCCAGCTCCAAAAAAAAAAAAAAAAAGTAGTCATACAAGAGAAACCATGCAAAAAAAAAAAAGAGAGAGAGAGAAACCATGCAATATTTAAGCATGTGTGTCTGATGTATTTCCCTTGCCATTATGGTCCCAAGGTGTATCCATTTTCCTACAAATGACTCGAACAACTTCTGGTTTCTAACTGCAGAAGTCCGCATGCGGCCTATAGCCTGGTGGCCAGCCTGTCTGCTCAGGAAGGGACAAGACTGAAATTTGAAAACGACCAGAAAGAGGACATACTGGTTGTATGTTTTTTTAAACATACGCTGCATTATCTCACAGACAGGGAGTTTTCAATAAACTCGAAACTGTAGATGCCAAATCGATAGAATGTTCCTATCCCCAAGATTGGAGAGATGCCACAAGCAGCTGGCATGAGCGGTGACAGCTGCATAGTGGACAAGCACAGGTCTGAGACACAGAAGGACGCAGGGTGGACATGGACCCCGGCATCCAACCTGAGCCCTGGACAGGCCTCCATCCCAGAGTCGTCCTGGCACCTCCCTGTCCACTGTGGCCTTAGCCAGCGAGGTGGGTGACGATGAAAGCGTACTGGTTCCAGAGGGCAAGGAGGAGGGGAATGGCGATCTCCCCTGGCCCCTGGGACTTGTGGACACTGCCACAAAAGGAGCACGTCCCCAACAGCCCCTCCAATGTGCACCCCAACACGGAAGGCACACACAACCTCACAGAGCTCAGCCGACCTGATAAGAAGTCCTCAGGGTAGGATGCGGGTGCCATGGCTACAAGCCGAGACTTTCAGGGATGTTTGTTACCACAGCAAAGCTGACTAACACATGAAAGAAACCTTTCACCCCAGTAGAGACTGAGCTCGAAATGTAGGACCAGCCTTGCTCCAAGACACCAGGTCACCAAGCTAAGAGACTGCAAGAGAAGCCTGGGACAGAAGCCTGCTCTGCCCTGACAGGGGCCCCTTTGGCCGCTCCATTCAGCAGACTCCACAGGCCAAGGGGTAAGCCGGCCACCCTCACACAGAGGGACCCAGGACAATGGCCTCAGTGGGCACACAGCTGGCCACCGTGGGGACAAGAGCTGGACAGCGGCAGAGGTGGAAACTTTCCTAAGCACCCACCGGGGAGCCTGCTGCAGGGGTCCACAGGGCACAAGGGAGAAAGTGGTCAGGACCCCACACATGCCTGTCACCCACCTGCCGTGGTGACTGGGGATGGGCTTTTCACACTGCAGGGCAGCGCCCCTCGCCCCTAGAGCCTCACCCTGCCAGGATGCCACACAACAGACGGCACCTGGCTCATGCCCAGCCCCGCGGGACATCCGGGCCAGGGAGCGCTTCCCAGGACCTCTTCAGTGCCACGAGCTGCAACACACACACAGAGCACAGAAACAACACGTAACATACAAGCACACAACACACAGCACAGAAAACACACAGACACCCACACACACTACCCACCAGACACAGACACACACAACACACAAATACATAAGCTGCAACACACACAGCATAGACGCACCCCATAACACACAGGCACACAACACACAGACACAACACATACACACACACCACCCACCACAAACAGACACACGACACACATACCGCCTGTTAATACCTCACACCACACAGACACAACATACAACACACATACGAAACCTACTCACTGCATGGACAACACATTCTACACATGCCACGCAAGGCACATAGAATACGCAGGGACAACAGATGCCACAGTACCATACACACACACGCACACACCATGCCACCACCACACACATACATTCACACATAAAAGAAACTCAAAATCGGAGAAAGAAACTCAAAATCGGAACTGAATTCATTTCTCTTGCACTGTGTAGTAGATTAAAACTTAGTGACGACTAGTGAAATTTAAGACTTTTGTGAATTGTCTCTAAAATGTCATCGCCTTCGAAATACAATTCCATTAGCTCTGCAGTGTGTCCCACTGAGGAGAAGTGTGACCCTCCCCACAGAGGTGCACGAAGCGCTGGGGATGCTTCACAGCAACCACAAACCCGAGACGGGGGCCAAGGTCTGCTCCTGCCTGCCAGGCACTGAGCTTTCAATGAAACCTGCATCCGGGCCCTTGCATCCACCCAGGAGGCATCCTTCCTTAAACTAACGTCACAACATGCAATGTTCAGTCTTAAAGGGCATGCGTGTGATTTCTTGGATAAAACACAATGGAACTGAGTCATTTCCTCCCTCGGGAGTTTTTCACAATACTCTGTAAAGTACTCTGAGTTGTAGTAATCACTTACCAAAGGCAAACGTTCTTGGAAAGTTGTTCACTGAACAAGAAAACTATTAACACATCGCCTTCGCCATCTTTCAGGCACCTGAACCCTGTGGGGGGGAGGCTCCCGGGAAAGCCGCAGCAGGACCATCCGTGGTCACCAGCCCCCACCCTGGCGTCCAGCCCCGGAATGGCCGGCTGTTTCTCGAATGCCCTGAGCTGGCTCTCACACACACTGCCTGGTCCTGCTGAGGACACACAATGCAGCGTCCTGGCCAGGAGCCTCCAGTGTCCGGCTGGTCTGCAGAGACCCGGCTCTGGTCCTCCTGAAGCACCTGTCTGACTCTGTCAGGGATGCGGGCTGGGGACAGGGCCTGAGGACAACCACCCATCCTGAGTCTCAGCAGTGTCCACCAGCTCTTCAACCTTGCACAACTCCCGTGACTTTCCTGTGCCTCAGTTTCCTCCTCTGCAGCACGTGGGCTAATACGAGCACCCCTTGGATGAAACATGGAAAGGATTCGTTATTTAACACCGACTGCCCCAGACACCTCCAGTAACCCTTAGATAACACGCAGCCGGCGCCCACCGTGGACACGGCCTCTCGGAGTCCACGCTGCACGTGTTAGGGTTTTGCACATGTGGGACTGTTTCTCCCGCTAAACTCTGGTTCTTTAAAAAGAATATTCTTTATTTAGTGTCCCAGAATTTAGCAAATAGCCTGGCACATGGAAGACATTTTCCGAGCCGCACTCCTCTTACCCTACCCCAAAGATAGCGGGACGCCTCCCCTGCTTGAGGAATAAGTGCACTGCTTCATGTATCAACCCACCTGCATCCTATGAGGGTTTTTCGAAAGCAGAAATAGACTCTATCCAAACCACTTAGAATGAAGCTGGGGTTTTTTTCTTTCTTTTCTTTTTTGTTTTATTATTTTTTTGAGACAGGGTCTCACTACATAGTCCAGGATAGCCTTGAACTTGCTATGGAGCCCAGACTGGCCAGTGACCCTCCTGCCTCAGCCTCTTGAGTGCCCATTACAGGTGTGCACCATCACAACTGGATGTCTGAAACATAAATGTTATTCTCCAAAAAATATTGATGCTTTAATCCTTATAAGCAGAATACTCGTTTTCAAGATTACAAACATAGGAAGCTGTTGTGGTTTCTATCTGGAGTCCCCAAAGAGCCTCAAGCACTCGGAGGTGGGACTTGTGGTAGGCGACTGGGTCATAGGGTCACAGGTGCCTCGCTGTTAGGAAGCGGGGCCTGGTCGGAAGAGGCGGTCACTGAGGTGTGGCCTGGAAAGGTTCATCCCCCTCCCCAGAGCATCCCTTCACTCTCTGCTTCCTGTTCACCATGCCCTGAGCAGCTCTCCTCCGCCAGGCCCCCCTGCCCTGCCGCCCACCTTGGAGCCAGCTGATCATGGACTGAAACCACTACAGACCGTGAGCTAAAATAGATCTCTCCTCTTTAAACTGTGGGTGTCAGCTGTTGTGTCACAGCGACAAGAAAGTGCCTAAGACAGAAGCCAATGTGAAAACTTCGGAAAACCACAAGTTTGCCTGTGAGAGGTAAAGGTCTGGAGAACAGAGAGAAGACTTACTCAGGATCCTCAGCCTTTTCAGCACTGCCTGCAGGCCCCTCCTCATCTCTGAACCCCCCGTCAGGCATCTTTTCTCCAGTGCTGGGTCAGGGGCCTCCACCAGCGAGCTTCCCTCCCGGGAGTCAGCAGCAGAGGTGCACCCAAAACCAGCCGGCCTGGTCTCTCCCAAGCTGAAGTGAGGTGGTTTCCACAGCAGCACTTCACTTTAGAATCAGTCCTGGGCTACGAGCATTGCGCCTACAGCAGCCTCTTCATTTATGGTGAAGTATTCTCAACTACTGCTGCATTCACTAATTAATAGTGTTGGCCGCCGGGCATGCTGGCACAAGCCTGTGATCCCAGCATTCAGGAGGCCAGACTGGGCTATGCAGAGAGTTCAAGGTCAACCTGAACCACACAGTGAAACCCTGTCTCAAATAATAATAATGTCGACATGGTGACTAGTTAGAATAATCTGAGATAAACTCATTGAAGCAGATCAAGGAAGGCATCCAAATAAAATAATGTTTGGAACTCATCTGAATAAAATACTGTGGCGATAGATGTGGACGGCGCTGAGCTGCTAAGTCACCTGCAAACCCTGATGTCATCTGAAGCAGGGGCTCTCAGTATGTGGTCCATGGACCAGCCCAGTTGCCAGGTGTTGCCTGTCCACACAGAGAGTGGTGCAGAGGCAAGAAGGGCCTGTAAAGCTGTAAGCCAAGCTGACATTGTGTGACATCAGACCTGCCCCTCCCAGCAGGGCATCTGAGCACGTGGTGGCTGCACATAAAACAGGGCATTTTAAGGTTAGTTTGTCAAATAGAGAGCTAAGGTGTATAAAAATGGGAGAAAAGGTAAGCATTTGCTTGTTTTTATAACTCGTTCTTTTTACATCTTCTTAACCATGCCTTTTAAAAATGTAGTTTCACATTACTAGCTAAATAAAGAAATGGTTTTTTCATCTCAAAATGAAAACCAAATCAACATTCACGTGCCTCACATGTGAGCCTCGGTACGAGTGCTGTGTACCACAGTGAGATGCTGGAGGGGACCATCTGAGCAAACAGAAAAAGGGCTCACAGTTCCAGAAGCCGAGTCCAGGATCAGGGGCCCGCTGGCCCAGCCCAGGAGAGGGGACCGTCCAGGCACCACAGCTTGAACCGGGAAGCAGAGTGGAGACCCAGGGACCCACCCGGCCCCCGCGAAGCCTCCGCCAGCCCGGGACCCACCTCTGACTCGAGTCTTCCGCAGACAAGCAACATCCGCTCCGTAACACACTAATTGACCGATGCCCTCTTTCAGGCCAAGGAAAGCCCAGTCCTTTTTGAATGTGACAATCACAATAAATCAAATGACAATGAAGAAGATAATTTTGAAGAAAGGGAAAGTTAAAAAATTGTGTATTAGTTTTACTTGGAAGTATGATTCCCTTATAGGCTAAAATAGCTATAACAAATGATAAAGTGCTAATGGCCTATATGTCCATCAAAAGATGAATAGATAAAGAAAATGTGGTATTTGCGTGCCATGGAGTACTACTCTGCCATAAAGAAGGGTAAATTTGAGTCACTTGTAGGAAAATGGATGCACCTTGAGACCATAATGTTAAGTGAAATAAATCAGACACCCAAGCTTTAATATTGCATGGTTTCTCTTACATAAGAAACTCAAATTATAAATTAGGAGCAAGTAAAAGACAGATAGGGAGATCTTCCACAAATGGGAAGGGGGTCAAGAGATGCAGGGAGGGGGAGCTTGGTTCGGCAGCACATACACTAAAACAGGAGATCAGCAGGGCCCCTGCACGAGGATGACACACAAATTCCTGAAGAGATGGAGGGCTGGGGTAGGAAAGGGAGGGAAAGGGGATTTAAAAAGGAATTAAGACACATTAGGTAAATGTACTACCACAAGGAATGTAAAGATTGTGTACTGCAAACATGGGCAATAAAAAAGTAAAAATAAAAAGATACTCACAAAGACTCAAATCCATGCAATTAAAAATGAAAAGGGTGAAATCACAACAGACCCTGCAGAAATCCAGAAGATCGCCTGGAAATACGTGAAACTGACGGTATCTAATTCCAGCCACACTGACTGAGAGGAAGATTTTCTTCCTCTTGCTTCTCGGTATTTCTAAGTTCTTCCACCCCTGGATCCTACTTCATGTCCTGACCAAGAAGGGCCGCAGCATCATACAAAGCTCCCCAAGTCCAGCCCGAAGTGACACCAATCAGACACGGAAGGTTTGGTGCCACACAGTCTGACTTAGATGAAAGTCCCAAAATACATGAATAATTTAAAGAGCAAAATAAAAGAGAAACGTAGGAAACAGGACGTAGACTCTGTGAGGATCCAAAGGGTATCGGAGATGGGAAGGGCGGAAGGACGGACAAGCAGGTGAAGAAGTAAAGATGATTAAGATGCGAAAGTACAGCTGCTGATTCCCCAAGCCGATTGCAATTATTATGTCTCACAACACACACTGACAATAATATATTAAAAATGAATTTTAAAATTCTGCAGACCACCTTGCATCTAAGGGAGCATGTGAGGGATCACCGACTGTTGGGCACCATGTGCAAAACGATGATCGCATCAACCCCAAATGCACCCGTCTTGGGGCCCAGCACGGAAAGGGTCGATCCAAACACAAGGTCAGAAGCCACCTGCATCCCCAGCTGCTGGCCGCGCACACACTGGCAGGCGAGGTGCTCACTCCGGACCCTCCTGGGCCACTTCCTCCCAGGTGGGCCCCGAGCAGCAGCCAGGACGCCTCCTCTCTGCTGCCCCCCGCTCCGCCAGGCTCTGGCGTTTCCGCTGCACGTGGCCGGCCGGGCTAAGGCGCTCGCATCTACAGCTTCTCCCGGAGAGTCCCAGTTCCAGACCTCTGCACCATGATCTGCTTCTCTCCTCTCAAGAAAGCAAGCGAGCAGCAGGTCACAGCTTTGTCACAATGACAAGGGCCACCTGAAGCATTCTTTCCCCTAAGCCCTTCTAAAGTAATGATTAAGTTTGCAATCACGTCTAAAGATAGTGAACGGCCGGGGGACGTGCAAGAAAAGATGCTGAACACCAGGGAGACGCCACTCTCGCCCAGGCACAAGTCCCTATACAAAACAGACTTAAAAAATACCAGGAGTTGGCGAGGACATGGAGAAATCAGATGCTCTGTCACTTCAGGTGGGAATGTGCTGTGGAAACAGCTCTTCAAAGGCATCAAACCTAGGATTCAGTGCGGTCCAACAACTAACTTCTGAGAATCTAGACACAGTGCCAAAGGCAGGGGCTCACACAGATCCTTGTGTGTCAGCTCTTGTGGCTGCGTTATTCACAGCAGCCAAAACCTGGGAACATCTTGAGTGTCAATCAACAGATAAATGGATAAACAAGATGTGATCTCTGTCTACTGTGGAATACTATTCAGCCTTGAAAAAGGAATGGCATTCTGATAGATGCCACAAAACAGATGAGCCCTGAAAACATTATGCTAAGAGAAATAAGGCAGTTATATGAGGAAAAGTCTTGTATGATTCCACTTATATGAGGCACCTAGAACAGGCAAATTCATAGAGACAGAAAGTCAAATTGAGGGTCCCAGTGTCGGGGCAAGGAGGAATGGGGAGTTGTTGTTTAATGGGTACAGAACTTTTGTTTTGATGATGCTAGAAATAAATCGTGGTGGTTGCACAATATTTTAAATGCAGTTAATGCCCCTGGGTTATATTCTAAAAATAAGTTAATTGGTAACATTTACGTTGTAGTTCGCCACCAGAAACGCTTCAGTAACAGGAACTGTACAAAAATAGGCAGATAAGCCCTCATGTAATTAACCCCAACCCGGCTCTTTCTGAAGTTCTGTTATCTCGGCACGCGCTCCTCTGTTACCCAAGAGAACTGCTCCAACTCCAACCATCACATCAGCAACCCAGCGGGAAGGCAGGTCATTCTCTTTCCACGCACGACTCCCTGGAAGTTCAACCTTCCCTTCAGAGATGCTTCCTGGAAGCTGCACGCGGCCCCTCAGCATGTTTCCATCGGCCAGAACGCAGTCTCACATCCTCGCAGCGCGGGGGGAGAACGGGACTGCAGTGAGTCACCGCAAAGCTGGCCAAAAAGAAGGAATCAGGAAGGAGCCGTAATGCTCAACGCCCACGTGTCTTGCCTCTTGCTGGTCACGGAACATTCTGCTGCTGCTAGAGATGCCGTTTCTGGCAGGACCAGAGAGCTAACAGCCCGGGAGCCTTTCATAGCCGTCCCGTCTTCTAAGGGATGCACGGTCCCTTTCACTACCCTCCTTCAGACTAAATCCACGTCACCCTGGGCGAGGCCCGCACAGCCCTCCTCACCCCGCGCACACCTGGCGCTCCAGACCTGAAGCCTGAGAGAGCATGCAAACCCCGAGGGTGTGTGGGACCTCGGAAGCCGCCTCGGTGGGCTCACTTTGCCGTCCAGCAGCACCACTGTTAGGGAAACTCGTGCCTCAGGCCTCCAGAGCTGGAAGACTTTGAAGGCCCCCACTTCTAAGTGGGCAGGACTTCTGCCTGGATTCCTGGGGTCCCTCTTCAGAAGGATGGCTGGCTCCCTACTGAGAGGGAAGCAAATGTTTATTCAAAGTAATTTATTAAGTAATAAGACACATTATCAAAAAGAAAGGAGGGAAACATTATGATAATTTACATGAAAAAATAGTGGACTCTTAAATTATAAGAGACTTGAAATAAGGAAAGAAATAAAGCCTCATAGAAAGGAAAGATGTTGTGGAATGTCACACAGCAGGGCAGCTGGAACCCAAGCTGGGCTGGAGGTGACCAGCAGATACCTGGATGAAGAGCGGCCATAGAATCTTAAGAAATATCTACCTCTTATTCTTCTTTCTGTTTAGGTAATTGTCTTGATTAATTAAATCAGGCTGTGTAAAATGCCTGGGCTACGAGCTAGTATTGGTGCAGGGCGGTCAGCTGTGCTGAAATCTGGGCTCAAGCCAGATGCTTTAGTTAAACTACACTCTGGTTAATCCCAGCACCTATTCCAGTAAACTCATCCTGTGATGATTTGCCCCACCTCATACTGTTTTAAGTAGATTACGGATCTTAATTACTCAATATTTGAGGAGGGTGACAGGTGGTAAGCCCGTGTGTGTGTGTGTGTGTGTGTGTGTGTGTGTGCGCGCGCGCGTGTGTTTAATGGCCTCATTCAATGAAGCTGTCTATTCTTAATTTACTGTGAAATCCTCCTTGAGCCTTTAGATTTCATAAACACTATCATGAGAAGATTTTCTGTATTAGAAAACGTAGTCCATTTCTTTCTACTCCATCGGTTACACCTAACGTTTTTACGTAGAAACTTGTGTTTACTTTTGTTCCTTGTTAGGGTTGCTGAAGATGATGGTATACAGCCTGTATTAGCAAAGAGCGGTTAGCTCTATTGGGGTTTATTGATCACAGAGGGATATAAAGCACTGGCTAATCCTTTTGCGATTTAAAGCTATTGCTTGTAGTACTCTGGCAAAGAATTCTGTTATTGACTTGCTTATGTTTAGGGCTAAGTGTAATGGATTTGGGCAGGAGGGTGGAGCCCCGATAAGTGGGATTAGTGCCTTATGTAAGGGACCCCCCACCTCTGGTCATATCAGCAGAACACCAAGCCAAACGCACTCCCTTGGGTCACCTTCATACCATGGTCATGCTACAGTACAAAATAAACCAAATGATGCCAGACACATCAGTGCAGTTAGTCAGCATTATACAAAAGCTCTTGCCCCAAAGCATGTGCTAATTTTTCTCATCCTTTGCCTTTTAAGAGCCTTAAAACTTAAATGGCCAATCAGGTTTTTTAAAGAACAAAACTTAGGAATGGTGACTTGCAGTCTGTATCAAAAGACTCTCAGTTCCACTCTCCGGAATGTAGTCTGGCCTGAGACTGCGGCACGGTTTGTAAGAGTGATTTCCAACCCCGGAGACTTTGGGAACACCGATTCCCGGCCCCACCCGTCAGGAGCCCAATTTAACTGGGCTGGGCTGGGACTTGGGGCACCAGTACCGAGAACTCCTGCTTGATGTCACAGAAAACTGGAAGCAGCCTAAATATTCAACTGAAGGGAGCGGGGTAGACAAATCAAACAATGGCACACCTGCTGGAAAGCATATGGTGTAAAAACACTTTTCACTGTGTATACTCAATGCCATGGGTAGTTACCTCAAGGCCTTGTTAGACAGACATAGTGTATGTGTAATATCGCCCACAGGGGAGGAGTACCAGAATAGAACAGCTACTATTCTGAAATTAAATGCATTGCTTGTCAGAAGCCATTATGTCTGAGTGCAGAAAGATTTAAATATTTCTGCTCTTAATTTTCAAAATGAACACATTATCGGCACTACCGTCTAAAGTCTGGAAATGACAGGTAAGTCATCTCACCTGCAAGCCTTTTAACGCTGTTCACAGTGATGTGGCCTCACACCCCACTGGGCAGCCCCCTTCTCACCCAATCTCGGGGTGCAGAATGCCTTTCCCTGGGCTTCGCCTTTCCCATGTAGATAGCAAAGGCCAGCTGCCTTGAACCCAGAGCAGCCTCGGAACAGCGATCAGCATGCCCGCTGTCCTCCCAAATTCCCCTTCAAGGCCACCAGAAGGACACAGAGGGAGCTGTCACCCTCGTAGTGTCAGGAAATCAGCCACTGGGTCTGCAGCTGTTCGGAAGACAGTGACCAAGTCACCAGCACAGCTCCTGCATCGTTGACCAGTGAAGGGGGAGCAGTGCCAGCAGACACTGCGTGGACAGACTTTCCACACAGGGGGTGTCCCCAGCAGGGACAGAGGCCGCGCTGAATGGCACCCGGTATCCCGGCAGCAAAGATGGTAGAGTGTGATTGTTTTTGTCTTTCCCTTTACTCTTTTGACGTTTACTACTTTTTTGTGAGAGATACTACATGGCTGGGGCATGCTCAGTGGTGAGTGCTTGCCTGGCATACACAAGGCCTTGGGCTCCATCCCAGCACTGAAAAAGGGAAAAAGACAAGGGGGAGGGATGCATCAAAGACATTACAAAAGACAGAGATGAACAGTTGCATGGGGCAGGGTGTGGGGAAAGGGGTTCCCTACTCAGCACCCTCCAGGCGTTCTGCTACCCGCAAGTTCTCCAAACCCTTCCAGGTTCCTTGATACAGGCGCAGTCCACTGACTCTCAACCCTCTGGTGATAATTCAACCATCAGCCCCCCGCCTCCTCCAGGGGGTGGGGGTGGGGCTGAAAGTCCCAACCCTCTAATCCTGCCTTAGTCTCTCTAGTGAGCAGTCCCTGTCCTGAAGCCACCAAGGGCACCCGACATCACCCAACTCAGTAGCATAAAAATAACACTGCTTTGGAGAGTCCAAGGAGTTTACGAGTTGTGTGCCAGGAAATGGGAACAAAAAGCAAATATATATTTCTCGATATCACAGTCCATTCCCAGTCTTTGAACAGAGTTTCGTTCCCTCAGACATTCACTCAAAAGACACTGGCGTCTTGCTGGAATCCCACACGACTGTTTAGTGCTTTTTTTTTTTTTTTTTTTGGTGGTGCCGGGGATCGAACTTAGGCCCTTGTGCTTACAAGGCAAGCACTCTAATCACTGAGCTAAATCCCCAGCCCCTCCCACACGATTGTTTAACAGCAGTCCGGGGCTAAGGCTTCCGGCGTGGGTGCCGATGGTGGAGGCTTCCATCCCACCCGGTCGGCTTTCGAAAGCACAGAGGTCTTGCAAACACCGGGCTTCAGCCCTTCTGCTTAGGTTCCACTGAGCTGGGACACGAGGTTCCCCCTCACAGCCTCTTCTGAGACACACACGTAGGAGTCAATTTCCCTCCCTCCTGGCCCCCTTTTCCTTCCTCCACCCTCAGTTCCTACCCTTGTCCTTTCCATTTCACCCACTTTGTGCCTCACCCTTTCCTTGATCCTTCCTGCCTTTATCCTTTGCATCACAGTTGTTCATTCTAAAGAACCAAGGAAACTGCAGGCTTTTCCACTGCTATCATCAGAAGTTCGTGAAACCTAAGACACAAAGCAGTGCAGGAATTAAGACAAAGCCAAGTCACATGAGCAAAGAGCTCTAACACACGTGCAGTGTGAACTGTCTGCTTCTTGGTCCAGCCTCTCGCCAACTGGTAGCAATCAGACCGGACACTGGAGGATGCAGGAAATCTAAAATTAGGCTTTACTACCTATGTTGGAGGATTTATGGGATGCTTTAATTGGTAGTTTCAGAACTAAAATGCCAAGTGGGGGAACAAAAACATCTTTCTGGACAAACCCTGTGAGCTCACAGGCTTTCCTTGAGCCTCACCTGCAACAAGTAGGGGTGCAAGTCTGAGAGAACTGAGGGGGACACAGCCCTGCCCCCCTTGCACCCAAGCCATGCCACACCAAGGGCACAGGCACGGCAGGACAGCGTGTGCCTCCTGGCAGAACCGTGCAGATGACACACCCAGACTCGGGTGTTCTGAAGAGCAGAAGAAGCCCCTGCGTCCAGTCCACTCCTGTGGGTCCCAAACCACTGAAACAACAGCCCCAGGGCCCAGGAAGGTGCAACCCACCATGACGACCCCAGTGTGCACCTGTTCATGGTCATGCCCAGTATTCCAGAAAGCCTTCGGGAAGCTTCCCAAGTCCAGTTAGTAAAGACTGACTAAAGCGTGTCTCTCTGTGTTCGCCATGTGTTCAGGAAGATTTCAAGGAAAGAGGAGAAAAAAACAAAGGGCTTGGGCTACGTGTTGGCTGGTGACATGGGACGCAGTTCACATACTCCCCATCACCTGCAGGGGGCGACTCACAGGAACACCCGCTGCAGGATCAGGGAGCTGGGGAGTGGGGTCCTTTCTGCTCGGCTCTCCCAGGATCTCAGCCAGTCTTGGGGGGGGGGGTCTTTCCCCTAGAGGGTCTTCAGGCCACACTTTGCCCCCTCTGCAGGTGGTCCCCCGGACCCACTACGGAGGAGGCAACACGGGCCAACAAAGGAAGAGGGAGTGCAGTGGCTAGCCTTCGGAATCCTACAGCTTGAGCATCCCCCAAAACTCATGCAGAAATGCAACCCCACTGTGAGGGAGCGACAGTAGATGCTGCCTCTGACCATGGTGTAGAAGGCGGAGTCTGTGAGCAGGAATTCAGGCTAGACGAGGTCTCCAAGGTGGCGCCCCAGAACGGCACTGGCGGCTTCACGAGAAGAGGGCCCAAGCAGCCGCCAGGACAGCTCTGCATCGCCAGGGACGCCCTCCACCGCAATTTGGCGCGGCAAGAAGCCTCCAGGAAAGCCGGCTCCCAGCTCTCGGACCTCCCAGTCTCCAGGCCATGGTCTTCTACCTGGTCTCGGGTACGTGGCCAGAGCAACAGGGATGGACTAAGACAGAACGCCAGTGAAAAAGTGGTGCCACCCATCAGAGTCACATCAGGCAACACTGCAAAGCAGTGTAGTTACTGAGTACCAGGATCCCCTTTAAAAGAGGCTTCTGTGATTATAACATCTATGACAAGATGGAAGACAGTTTTTGCTTCTAAAGTCCAATGATAAAGGCGATTTCCCTGGTCCCACTTGCCCTGGGAAGGCTTCTACTGTTGTGGCTTCTCAGGACGCTGGAATCCTCACAGGCACCAGCTGCAGGTGCCAGACACCCTTACGAGGAGACCAGCCTGGACCACAGTCCTTTACTCGTGCAAGAATCAGCAGCAGGCTGATATTCAGCACGACTGGGCTTCTGGAACTTTGCTGAGTGTGGGCCAAGGAAAGCCAACTCATCCTGAATTCTAGGTTCTTGAGAGAAGGTTATATATTCAGCACGATCACATTCATTAAAAGGTTTTGGGGAGAAAAATGCTATCAAAAATCATACTAAATAAAATTTAGCCAAGGCATGAAACAACTCTGAAATGGCCTGGGAAACTAACTTGTATTTCACATTTCTTTCTTGTCATCAGCCCTGGTTGGTTAGGATCAAGAATGCTTTCTAAATTCCTAGACTGTTTTATGGTTCATAGTCCCAATTACAATTTCAAAGGGAATTCCCCAGAAGACACTGGACAAAATGGCTATAAATCTCAGCTGTGGAAGACCAAATGCATGGCATGTAACATAACTAAATTCATACGAATAATTCTTTAGGCACACAGCAGTCTGACCCTGGCACCAAAAAAGTTCGTAATGCTGTGACTTTGCTATTACGACGTCTACAGTGAGGGCAGTCATATTTTAAGAGGGTATTTTTAGTGATTGCTCAGGGGAAGCATTCATAAATTTCCAAATCTGCCCTCCATGCGATCATGCACTTGGTCAATGCAGCTGCTCGGTCTTCAAAATTCTGACTTTGGATCAACACTGACTGAAACTAACTCTGTAAAAAATTAAAAACAGACAACGTGGAAAGAAGAAGGGAGGGAACACTGAGGAAAAGAGCACTTTTGTAACTAAATGTTACTTGCTAGGATTTAAGCACCTCTTAATACGCAGCCAAACACAAACAAAAAGAATCCGGGACGACGCTGCATCTTTGCCATTCCAGACACGGGGCACAGCGAGTGACAAGGACCACCCACTTCCACAGAGCAGACTCTGGGCGCTCAGGGACGAGCACCGGTCAGCCCCAACCTCAGAGCAAAGCCACCATCCTCTGGTGTCCCCAAAAGCAGACTACCACAGCCGAGAAGCCCTGCTCTGAAAGGCTTGGGACCGGAAGTATCTCAGATTTCAGATTTGGGGATATAGACATATTCATAACGAGAGATTCTGGGGACGGAACCCAAGTCAAAACAAGAAATTCATTTATGTTTCATAAACCTGACACACACAGCCCACAGGTAGCTTTACACATGTTCTGAGTGTCCCTGCACTGTCTGCAACCGAGCTTGAGCTCAGGCGTGGCATTTTCCATACGGGGCTTGGGGCCTCATCACATGTAGGCGTTTTGGATTTGGATGCATGTCCAACTTGAGATTCTTGGGTTAAGGTTACTCAACTTTATAGAACATATCATAACATTTCCTATGCTATACCCTGAGCAGGAAGGAACCATAAAACAAAAGCTATTTTCATGCCTCCTGCACTCTCAATGTCATTATTTATTATTGCTCTTTTTTCTAGAAGGTAGGAACCTTTGCCGCACCACTGCTGGCCTAAGAGGAGAAGGGTGATTTACTAGAAGCCCAGGCAGGGAGGGGAAACTCAGAGAGAGGGCGGCGCCGTACCCATCTGCTCTGGCTCCACAAGACACACTTCGTGCCCTCCGTGAGACTGTTTTTCTCGCTCGTGTACTTTTCCTACTTCAGGATCATCGGGTCACCAGGAGCAACTTCTCCTCCATCCAGCCCGCTGCAGGGTGGGGGCAGCTGATCCCAGCTCGCACGCTGCGCTCCCTCTTCTCTGACTCAGTGCCTGTTCATGGAAAGACTGCTCGCTGATCGTTTTCATAAAAATGTGTGCTGGCACGGGTTTGTTTCTTTTGACACTGGCCCAAGTGTTTTTCTCTTCTGATTGATTTTCTTGGTTTCAACGCGGCATGTCTTTTTGTTGTTGTTGTTCTTGTTGTTGTCTGTTTTTTAATATATTTCCATTTTTTACTGGAGGAGAAATATCAGAGTCATTGTGTGCCAGCTGTGAGTGACCAGACGGGCATTTAGATATCCTGGGCGAGCAGGGAAGGCTGCGTGCACACGCCGTCCACTCTCGATGCTGCCCAGGTGACAGAGGCAGCCCTCCACCCAGTCATTGCTCCCGGGACACCGACCTCGGGGTGTCTTCAGGATCTCTACCACGCTCTCGCTGGCTCTCCCCACCCTGGCGTGTCCACAGACCATCTGATCTTGCACCTGTGATTTTGATGACTACTTGGAAGTGTGCGGTCGGCGATTTTGCACATTTCCTGGTGTCCTTTCAGAAATACAAAAGAGACCCGTCCATTTGTTTTCTTTATGACTGTCAGCTTTTAGGCCACATTTAGTGCAGGGACAGCAACGGTCAGAATATCACTCCCTGCCCGACAGCTCTCCTGACTCTGACTCTTCTCGGCTCCTTCGACTCTCACTTTTTTTTTAAATATAATTTTTTTTGTTTTGTTTTTTTTTTTTTGTGGTGCCGGGGATCGAACTCAGGGCCTTGTGTTTGCAAGGCAAGCACTCTAATCACTGAGCTAAATCCCGAGCCCCTCGACTCTCACTTTTAAGATCATGGATAGACATCCTCCTTCTTTCCCCTAAACAGTCAGAACCCTTTTCAAAGGGTGCGTGCAAGCCAGACACTCCCAAGGAGGCTGACACTGGTTCTGGGTGGAAGGAAACTCTGATTCTTTTTGTATGCAAAGCACAGATCCATCTAAATGTAGACGTGTGTTTCTGTGTATATTGTAAAATACAAGAATGGACCCGCAGTGTAAATGTGGTAGTATGCTTTCACGGGGGAGGTGGGCAATTAGGAAAAATGTCAGAAAAGGCTCATTATGGGATCATGCAAAAACACTGAAGACACTAATTTAAGTCTGACAGTGACTGCATTTAAAAATAGCACTCCGTCTTGATGCTTTTAGCACTGACGGCTAAGTGACCCATAAATACTAAGTCTGCACTTATTCTGATCTGTTTAGGATTTGCTCAAAATTATATCTAATAAAAGTTGGGTATTGAAAGAGGCTACCCTCACTCACCCTTCAACTCCCACATCCCTGTTTCAGAGCCCAGAGGGTGTCAAGTGTGAGAAACAACCAAAACGGGCAGGGGGACGGGTCAAGAGCTAACCCTGACACAAATAAAGCGGAGGACTGCACTTACTCAAAACCTGCAATCTCTCTCTTTTTTTAATGTCTATGAGCTAAACACTTCCTGAGACATCTTTTCATTCCATGGTGAGGGTCCAGGGGAGGAAACAATATTTGCCTTGCTGGAGTCCATAACAAACAGACTTGCCTATTTTGAACCAGAAGTGTGCACTGAACTTTCTAGAGTACATGATCTGCAATTCTTATTTTTTACTTGTGTGGAGCAAAGACTGAAAGCAAGTGTTTAATAATCTGCTTCCTTTGCCAGTACAAATGTAACTAATTCTGGTCCTCATTTCCATTGCTTCTTTAATCTGGGTTGGACTAGAATGTGTTCCCAATCTTTTAGAGAGGGTGCCTAGTTTTCCAAAGGGACCAAGTTGCTACCACACAGTCTGAATCCATGCTAGCAGTGTCCTTAGCCCAGAAAGAAGCAGAGTAGTCTTTCTTCACAATCTCAGAGATTAAATATCCCAGCATCACAGGATACAGAAATAACTTTGCAATGGCCTCAAAGTGTAATTTATAGAGTGTGGACAGTAAGTAGAATACATTTTCTGTCCTAAAGATTCTACACTAGGGCAGATTTATGAACACTTTTCAAACAGGAAGTCTAAGGAAAATGTCCGTTGTCTTGAAGGCTGCATGGTGCTCATCAAATCTCCCGCAGCCCCCACCTGCTTTGCTCCTGGAGCCTCCCTCCTCCTGAGTGCTCAGGGCCTGGACCAGAGGGCGCAGCACCTGCCCGCGGCAAACCCACTCCAATCCCCTCATTCCCAGACACAGATTTCCATGAAAATCAGACACAGAAGAGAAGGCAGGTGCAGGAGATTCCAGAAACACGTCAGCTCTGCAGCCTGGTTCCATGAGACTCTTGGCTGGTGTCTTCCGCCCCTGTGAGCGTTGGCAGCAGGTGGGACTGTGCTAACACTGACCCTTCAAGACCGAGGCGCCAAACGCTTAAAAAGTAAGAGCAGTACAACTCTGCTGCAGAAAGAGAAATCTGTACATTCAGACCTGGTGAGGCCAGGGAAATGCTTAGTAATACTTGGATGGCTTGATGAGGTGACTACTTGGGTGTCATTTGCAATGTTGCTGGCTCCACCCAGCACCCACACACTCCTGAAGCATATGACAGTTGTTCAGCCTGAAAGAAAAAGATCAGCTCTACAGTTGTGTTTATTAATCCAGCTTGAACTAAATGGAACAGTTTCTAAGAGCTCATTTAAGCCATTTCACACCCACAGGCACCCGCCCAGAGAAGGCAGTGAGGAGTCCATGATGGACTGGGTGGGCAACCCCTCCTGGGCAACCCCTCCTGGTCTCTGTCGCCTTCTTTGACCAGAGGCTGAGAATTCACCCATGATCCATCCTCCCTGCACACAGTAGTGTGTCTCCAGGGTCTTCCCTGATGACGTGGCAAACTGTGAGCCCCAGAAGACGGGGGTCATTAACCCTTCGCAGCAAGCCAGGTGGCCAGCGTAGAGCTTTGGCTGTCAGGATGACACAGTTTTTCCAACACGAGAAAGCACATGCAGCTGACATCAGCATGGTCTCAGACTCACACTGCATTTAGATCACCAGTCTCACACATTCTCCTATTTACACACATTCACTGAACACGCTCCCAAGTGAATTATTCAAGAAGCTTAACGTACCTCAGACTTCTCAAATATAATTTAGACTTTAAATTTATACTCCCACGGGAAACTGGGTTGGCTGAACACAGGATGCTGCATCCAGGGGAAGGGGACAGGCACTCGGCCTTGGAACACAGCGACCATCATCGCTAAAAGGTTCATACCTGGTGGCCAACATCACATGCTGGAAGAAACAAGACTGGACCACAACATTCAACTCGCCCTTCTATTTGAAATCAGAGGAATCTGGTGTACATAAGAGAAAGTCTTGCTTTTTTGTTTATCCCTAGAGGATTCACTAATGAAGCCAACCAACCAGAGAGGTCAAATGGCAGACCCAGAACACACAGCAATGCCCCTTGGTTTGAATTTTGTTGGTTATTTATTTTAATGAATCATGATATTCTTTCTCCATTGATGTTTTGGCCACCCAATAACTGCAATGAGATGGCAGCGAAAGCTGAGAGAAGCCACACACACTTCATTTAACAGTGTTTGTTTGTTACTGGTTTGTTTTACAGTAGGCAGTGCTCACCAGAAAAATAAACACCACAAGGAGTGTGAGCTTCCCTTATTGAGCACCAGCAATGATGGAAAGAAACTCCTCTATGGGGAGGCACAGGCAGCAGCTCGCTACAAACAAATCTCTTCTTTGGGGAAATGTAAGAATCTGCTAGTGAAGCAAAGATTTCCCTTTGCATGAAAACTAAATTAAATCTGAACTTTAAAACAAGCATTGTCAAAAGGAGAAGTTACTCAGTAACACAGCACATATAGTACAATGGTAATAATACATACCGAACAAGCAAGGTGGATTAACTTCCTAAGACTCTGCCACGAACTCAGTTGTGTATAAAAAGGGGAAATGCTCAGTGCTACACACAATTTATCATTCTCAAATTTCATGACTATGTTCCTTAGAAGTTAATTCCGTATCAACATATTTGATATCCTTTCCCTCCCTGGGATGATAGCACATCGAGAACACTGGTCTTCAAAATGATTAATTATATTCTCAAGAAACATGCAACAGAAGACAGCTGCCAGTACACTGGAGTTACATGTAAGCAGGGAATACGCAGTAACACTTGAAGGTATGACATCGTCACAGCATTGATTCCAACCAGCCGGCACCTTTCGTTTCCAGGCACACAAAGCTGCTGTGGCTTGAAAGTCGGTTATTTTATTTTGCCCTTTAAAGCACGAAGTGACTTGACGGGAAATCACGCATACATTTTTCCCTCCACTTGGAAGGCTACAGACTTAGCCACACAGCATTCCGTTTTCTGTTGCTTATCCTAGCTGGTTCCATAGTGATGTTTTTGGTGGCACGGCCGGTGGCAATACAAGGTCACCAAAACCCTCCTGTGATGAGCAAGTTACATAGTGCACTTCACGTTTGGTCACTGTATGAAATCAGAACCCTGAGGCACACATCGCAGTATGCACCATCCCGCACGGCAGCCACCAGCCACTGAGGTTACTAAGCACGGGAGTGTCACTGGCCCAGACAGGGACATGGTAAGTGAATTCAGAAGATATAATATGGAAAAAATAACGCCAAAGAGCTCATCAATATATTTACACTGGTTACACTGGAAGTGATAATGTTTTATATATGGTGTGCTACATACACTATGTTATTACAATTAATTCTACCTGTTTCTTTTTTATTTTTGAAAGTGTCTCCTACAACACTTAAACTGCACATGAGGTTTGCACAGTTTCCTGGGACCCCAGACTCAGCCTCCCTTATTCTATAGTGGAGTTCTGAGCAAGCTCCTTGGGTTTCCGGAGCCTCACTTTGCTATTCTGAAAAATGAGAGGGACAGAGTATCTCCCTCAAAGAGCCACGGCAAGAGTGGCCTACGTCCCACACCCGAGGCTGTGTGCCATTGGGACAAGCATGTGGCACACCGTCTTCCATGATTTCGTGCTTCTCTTTGCCTTCTGCAAGACTGTTTTCTTGTCTACCTTTTACCTTCACGCTTGGGCAACTGACAGATGTCTAGCCCAGTCCTTAAACACCCGGGCGTTCCTGCACTGAGTCCCCAGTGGGGCTCCAGGCACCCACAGGACCGCGCCCCCACCCATGGCTGCCCCACCTCCTCTGCCTATCCTGCCCAGCACAGGCCATGGCACAGCCCAATGGCACAGCCTGATGCCTCGGCCTTCGGAGACGCTCTGATCTCATGGCATGTAGATGCCTCCATCTTTACCAGACGGGCTATCTTATTAATACTCTAGCTCTTTCCAAGGAAAGGTTTTAAAGAGGTCCACCACGACATACGGAATTTACCAAGATTGTATGAACTTCAGAAGTAGAAAAAAATAAATAATAAAGCCAAAGCTAAAGAAACAAGAGGAGAACATCGAACTGAGCTAAGAACGCAGCAGCCTGCAGGCAGACTTCAGGGTCGTACACGCTTTCTAGAACCGGGTCCCACACAGGCCCCTACGCAGGGAAATCCACCGGGTGTTACGCCCATCACCCTGAGACCGAGGCCGACAGGCAGCGCTCCCACGAACCCAACGGGAAGGGCTGCGTGACAACACGATGGCCCAACTGCGGCCCGGCAGCAAGCCCTGCACGCTGCACAGGGCTCTCTGCCGTGTGTCCAGAGCATGTGGCCGAGAAGCCCTCCGGAAATCACCTCCATCGCTGTCACTGTGCCGTCCAGAGCCGTGACCCACCGCCATGCTGGCCGCTTCCAGCCGACGATGCCCCCGCGGGTGCCACCTCCTGTACACACCCAGCCCTGCTCCGGGCACACGCGTGCACCGTTCCTAGAGTTCAAGGCAAGTGTGGCTGTCTCCTTTCTACATCTCATGCCACGTGCACAGCCCCAGTGCAGACTGCACACAGCATGTGTCCTGGTCCCCTCTAGGCTGTGTAACGCATGCACATCGGGCGCATCTGCTCCCTTCCTAGATCCCATGCCGTCAGCATTCATCCTCTCTCTAGTTCTGTTTCCTGAGTGCCTGGCCAGCAGCGTCCCCATGAGGTCTTTCATGGCATCTTGCACCAGACACAGGCAGCCACATGGACAGAACGGGCAGAGCGAGCTTCCCAGACACTCTGCCCTTTCTAGCTGCTCTTCCCTGCTCGCCTTCCCCTCTGCGGCGGGTGGCGGGTCCCGAACCCTCCCGACCTGCCCTCTGCCTGTCCACATTCCCTGCGCTCTCTGGCGCTCACCCTGCTTGCCCTGCCTTACCCTCCACCTACAGATCTTTATCCCAGGACACAGCATCCAGGAGTCCCTGCCCGGTGGACTCTCTCCGCCAGAACTTAGTTATTTGCCACAAAAACAGGCTCCGCTTTTGTCTACGTGGCATCAATACAACTGAAATCTAGAAAAGGAAAAGTGACACTAATTTCTGGAGTCAGGCAGGTAGATAGATGGGCTCCCTAACTGGGACGTTCTGGCTTTTTCATTAAGTGTGCAGTTGTTCGTCTTGTCTCTAGATATGTCCAGGGTCTTTTTTTCCCAATACAGAGGACCAAAATCAGGGGCACTCCACCACTGAGATGCACCCCCAGAACTTTTTACTAAGTCACTAAGTTTCCCAGCCTAGACTCAACTTGCAACCCTGCTGCCCCGCCTCCCAGAGCTCTGGGATTACAGGCTTTTTATTTTTATTTTCTTTAACTGAAAGAAGATCTCGCTGAATTGTCCAGGCTGGCATTGAACTTGTGACCCTCCTGCCTCAGCCTTCCAAGCCATTGAGATTATAGGGACTTGTCACCATGCTTTGTTTGTCCAAAGTCTTAGCAGCCCCTACTGTAAGATTCATGTTTCCGTCTCACTTTCAGGATAGAGCCTCATTTAATAGGAGATCAAAAATTTTTGATAGAGAAATCTACTTCCAGGTCACTTAATATTAGCAAAGACAATTTAACATGATTTAATACTTAATTTTTACAAACAAAAAAATTTATATGACACTAAATGCACATTACAAATGTGCTCCTGAAGTGCACACAAATGCAGCCCTTATTGGGCTACACATACTCACGAAGTTACCTTTGGTTTTGCAATTTGGTTACAAAGTACATAGAAGACACTGCTGGTATGAGGGCATTCTGGTCAATCACGTATATTTGTAAAGTCTTTAAAAACTGGAAAATAAATTCAATTTCATCATGAGGCACTGTAACTTCAGACCTGGTATTATTTCAGGTGTAAAATGCCTCAATCAGACCCCTCTGTTTGAATGGTTCCAGGATTTGGAGTAAATACATGTAATGTGCGGCTCTCACATACCTTCCCCAGAAAAGATGTCTGATGGTCCCAAGAGTCGATCTTTATTGTCATTATTTCTATTTAAAAACTCAGTAGAGTAGTGAAGTAAATTTTACTGTGAGGGTCAAATAGACTAGAAAGTACTTTTTGATCCTGAAAAGGCAAATTTTTCCTCCACTTCTGCTTATTCTGTATCTTGCACTGCAAAAAGAGCAAAGCTTGCACAAGTCAAGTTTAAACTCTGTGCAATTACAGACCCAGATTTGTAAGCCTGGCAGAGGCTCCCCTCAGCTCTGCGAGGTTGGATATAATTTTAATGAGAATCCACTCCAAGTAGGAAATCTCCTTAGGACGTTCTTCAACTGGCACTTGGTTTCTTTTCAAAATGTTTTTACCTCATTTCCTAGTAAAAGGAATCTCAGCTTTCTGATACGTTAAATTAAAAGGTTTTCTGTTGAGTTCGTAAGTGTGAGGGGATTCTGTTTCAAAACATTTCTTTTTACTAGCACGTGCTTTGTTTATTATTTATCCTCAGCACAGATCTCTGGATGTCCAGAGCAAACACCCTAAAATACACCTCGTTCAGTCCTGGGGCTCAAGGTCTGTCCCACTCTCTGGTCCATATTACAGCTTCTTTCCACCCCTCTGAGAACCCCAGACCCCCATTCCCTCTGGATCTCAAGCAAGATTCCAAGCCTCAATTGCACATTGGGGCAGGTCTGTAGAGGAACCTCCCTCCGTGTTGCTGAAATCCCTGCTTCCCCAGGACGAAGGCGCCCCAAGCCTTCCACCTTCTCACCTTAAGACACCAGCATGGTGCCAGCCTGCAGCATTTCCCCTCTGTTTAAACATACGATCAGCTTCATTGCTAGGAAACTCACTTTGCTCTCCTCCCCCTTGGCCTGCAGCAAGGCATGTGGACCTGAGTGCTTCCTTACAAATTAATCCTGTGCAAGGAGTCAGAGCTGACTCCGAGCAACTAGCCCAAACGATTTAATCAGGCAAAATTCTCTGCAGGGTCCCATAAGCTTGAGTACATATTTTTTAAATGCTAAGCAGCCCTGTCCCTGAAATAATAGGGCTGTTCGATGGCCATCACTTCGAGACTGCAGATTCCTGGGGTCAGCATTGCCAACAAAGGTCCAATACTTAAATGAGTTCCAACGGCCTTTCCAGTAGAAGCAGGGTTCTCGGGAAAGCTGGCATGGAGCTCTGCTCACCCAAACGCTTTCACGAACAGGACCTCAGTGGTACCACAGAAGCCACTCAACAGTCCTCAGGTCTCAAGGCGCCAAGGTGCCAGGGTGCCCAGGCTCTCTCCCTCCCCTGCTCTTGTCTGATCCTCCACCTGGTCCCCCATGAGGAACCAGAAGGTCAGGAAACCGCCCTGCCCGGTGCAGAGAGGCCTGCCATTCCCGCGCGCCCCACTTCTTATTCGGCAGCTTTCAACACCTTGGTGAGCCCCAAGAATCCATAACCCAGCCGTTCTACTCAGTGATGGAGAGAGGACTTCTCCACCAAGAGCTGGGAACCGCTTAGTGATGGGGGCAGCAAACAGCCTCTAAGTGACACATTGTTCCTTCCCTCCCTACATTCAAAACCCAGGAGCAAATCCATGCACAAATTCAGGATCTCCGCTGACCCACCAATCGAGGGAAAAGGAGGGTTCCTGCTTTTAATAGTCACGCTAGATCACTGGTGGTGACCTATAGCCCACGTGCTGCAGCAGGCTGTTTGTGTCCTTGAAAGCGCTAAAAGGTTCGCCATCACTATCCCAAATGTTCCCGATTTCTTTCCTATCACGGAAGGGACGCTTTTTACCCCAAGTGTGTTTTGCGCAGGAAGAATACTTACTAGAATAACATCATTCCTCAGTGGAGTCACAGATAAGAACATGCATGAAAACCTCATTCCCACAAAAACCATTCAAAATGAGGGGCTGTATTTTCAGAACTGGCAGTACAGACATAGGTTTAAAAACCTTTGTCCTATGTCAGCTCTGACATCTATTTCTCTAGGGTCATAATTAAAAAGTGGCAAATGGATTCAAACGGCCTGTTTTCCACACTTGATGGGGATTTCCATTTCCACACACAGCCCTTCTGAGCAGGACCAAGTCACTTCCGTGGTGCGGGCTGCAGAACACACACTGAGTCAAGGTTACCCAAACCTACTTTCATTGTGAAATTACTGTTTCTCATGGGCAATCAGGGTCCTCCAGATTATGACCTGCCACTGTAAAAATAGATGAACTTAAAAGTTAGTTCAAATCTAAAACGCAGACCCAGAGCTCCATTTTTAGACACACCCTTTAATTTCTTGGTGGTGTCTACATTTTACTTCCACTTAAATTTAGCAAAGTAATTTTAGCTCTCCTTCCTTGGCTACCTTCAGTAGGTTTGCAATGTTACAAACATGAAACAGTGATCTCTCCCTCTCTCTCTTTCTCTCTGTAATACTAAGATGTTTGAAATAAAAGGTAAAACTGAAAGGGGGAAACTTTGCCCTGGCTCTTTTGAAAAACTGATTCCAATTATTCCAATTAGAGTCCAGCCATTGCAGATTTATGTTGTTTATTTGCAGAATTAGATCAGTGGGAGAGGTCATAAACTGACGATGCATAGCTTACCACGAACAAACTGACCACCTGTAAGGGTGCCAGAAATACCAAGGCAGATGCCATCACACATGGGACCTCCACAAGGCTGACAAGAGGCTGCTGGCCAATCGTGTGTGTCACCAAATTACTGCAGGGACTTTCAAAGGCCCTCACAACTCCAACCCACACCGCTGCCACCGAGTGCCGTGACTGTCAGAACCTGTGCCCAAAATACGCCAACGCTTCTGACCTGCAGCTCATTTTTCTTATAACGCTGCTCCAGGGTTTGTGGCTCCAGTGTTCTGAGTCGTTTCAAACTCAAGGTGCATAAACACAAGCTGCATTTTGGAGGACTCTGCTCACTAGGAAAGCCCAGGTATCCTCACACATTGGGAGAAGAGAGAATCCCTGCCGTTCCCACCGCCTTGCAAAACCTGCCTCTTCAGGAAAAGCTGACAAGCAAGGAGGTGACAAAAATACCTGCGCTTAAGAGAGACCAGCTGCCAACTCAAGTGAGATGACTCGCAGTATCGCAGACTGGGTTTCGCTCATGACTTCTGTCACATCCAGTCACCTGGGCCACAGCAGGCTCCCAGCCTCCAGCAGTCTCCTTAGGCACAGGCAGGTGTCCCTCTGTCAACACCTTCTGAAAGGGGCTCTGCAAAGGAGCAGGCAGCAGTGCCCTGATTCAGTGACAAGGTCTCCCCGCCGTCCCACGTCCTGTGCCCACGCTGACCTGCTATCACTTTGCACCGGGGAAGAAGGACAAATGTCCCCTTTTATTTTACTTTTGTTTAAAAATAACTAGCAAGAAGAAAAAAAGCAGAGCTAGTATTAATTTTAGAAAAAAAGAAGTGTCAAAACTTCTCTATGACCTTCTTATGATGCATATTTAATACGCTCGCAAAATAGAAGACTTTAGTATGTAAATTTTGGTGATACCTTCCGGCTCACTTACGTATCTACTATCCCACTGGAATCCTTACCGCAAGTAAAGTATCTGGTTTTGTAAAATTAAAAGTTCAATAAAGTTTTTATTTAATACCAAACGCAGAAAGTAGAGGGGGAAGTTTATACACAGGTGCGCACACAGCCGGACACACCATCTATCCAATAGTAAATGTTAGAACGCCTCAGATAAAATAACAAATGTAAAATAACATATCACAATTCTAAGGACAATTTTTAAAAATACAACGGAGAAATTGTGAAGAGTTACAAGAGGACATTTTAAGTACAACCGAAATGTTTGTATTTGTTAACACATACCTCCCAAGGCAGATACTCTTTTGCTAGTTGGGTGGCATTTCCCTAAGTCATTAACACAAATCCAACTGCACATAGAATCTGTGACATGCCCAGGACTCCTAGATCCTTTCTGGAGAATCGTAAAGCTTCACATCGCAGCTACAAATTTGTACAGCTCACCGTGTTTCCACTAACACTGCAATTTCAACAGTACAATTAATAGATTGATCTTAGCGGTCTGACACCCAGTGAGCTGATTACCTGGCAAGCTTCATGTGGCTTCTTTCCCCTGCCCCTCCTTCAGAGGAACCTGCTAAGAGCTCGGCGGGCCCCAGACTTTGGAAACAGGTAGGCAGAGCTTGGGTTCTCCACGGGACTCTGAACTACTTGGGAAGAAGTGCAGACACTCAGAAAGAGTCCCAGTGGTAAACAAAGTCTATGCCCTGCGAATGTCACCCCGGGACCCAGGCTGAGAGTTTTCCAAACTACAGAAGTTACAGGCGCACATGCAGTGCGAACCTGTGGTACATGATATGTGCTTCAGAAGGATAGACGGAATTATCTTTAGATCAACAGAATTGATGAAATCTACATCTGCATTAAGTGCTTATCCCCCTCACTGGGCCGTTTATTCTGCTATTAATAACAGCATTTAAAGTCTTAAAAATACTTAATGCCCCTGTGTAGTGCAGCGCCTTTCCTAAGACATCTGCACAATATATAGTGGTGATAAACGGATGGTGGATTTCAGATAGACACCAAGTCCAGCTGATCATATACAAGGAAATAGACACAATTTTAAACATGCCACATTTTCCAGTCAAGGTGGTAAAGTGGAAGCACAGAAACCGAAGGGCTGCAGCCTGGAGTCCAGAGGTGAAAAGGCAGAGGCAGGCTGGAGAGGAGAGAGCCCCGACTGGCCGGCGGGCCCGGGAGCCGGTGTCCCGGCGCACCGAGGGCGCCCTGGTGGGCGATTCCTGCGCCCGTCCAGCACCCGGCAGCGACAGCCAAGCGCCACACCTGGCCGCTACTTTTAGCCACGCGTGAGCTTTAATTCGGTCCTTATTTGCACTCCAGACAGGACAAGCCGCCTCCTGCTCCGTCCCCGCTCTCGGGGTCCCTTCTGCCCTCCGTGCGCACCAGCGCCCCGTCCCCGGGTCCCTGCCGTCCGCCGTCCGAAGGCCCCCGCGCGGCCACCCGCCCGCAGCCGCGACGCCGCGCCGGAGCCGGACTTACCGAGAGGCCCGCGCCGCCGTCGGGGAGGGCGTGTCCCGCACGTGGGCGTCCGCGCGTGTCCGCGTGCGCTGTGCCCGCGCGCGCCGGGCCGGGCCGCCCTGACTCGGCGGGCGCCGACCGACGGCTCAGCCCGTGCCGGGGACGCGGCCTCGGGCCGGCTCGGGCTCCCGCCAATCGCCGCGCGCGGCGGCCGCGGGCGCGGGAGGGGTGCGGAGCGCGCGGGGCGGGGCGGGGCCGGGTGCCCGTGGGGGGCCGCGGGCGCGCGTGGAGGGCGGCGCGTGTCCGTGCGCGCGCCCGCGGCCCGGGAGCGCGGCGCGCCGGGCCGGGTGGAGGCGGCCGGCGGGCGGCTCGGGGGGAGGGAGGCGGCGGAGGGGGCGCGGGGACGCGGCCGCCGGGTCGCTCTCCGTGAGAAGCCGCGTTTTTCCAGCCTCGGGCAAAGCGTCGCAAACCCTAAACGTGAAAGTTAAACCTGGCGGCAGACGTCGGGAGTGACCGGGGCTGCCCGAGCGCCGAGCGGACGTCGCGCCCAGAGCCGGGCAGAAGCGGCGCGACCGCTGTGGTCCGGGCCGGCGGCGGGCGCCCGCGGGACTGACGGCGGCCCCGCGCGAGCTCGGCGGCCGGCCGGGAGACGCGGCCTCGGCAAGGTGCGCCCGGGCCCGGCTGCTCCGCCTCCGGAGCTGGGTGCCGGCCTCCCCGGGCCTTCTGCTTGACCGCAGAATCGCGCTTACCTGTGCCGCCGTCTCCGCTCGGTCCCGCAGCGGCGCGACCTCTAGGAAACCATCCCCGGCGCCCTGCGGAGCGCGCTCCCCATCCCGCCCGAGCGCACACCACCCATCTCCCTCCCTCCCCAAACTTTAACAGCCAAGAATGTCAGCAAACAGCCAGAAAGCAAGCTGAGTCCCCACCACCCCCCAAGGGAAGGGAGGGAATAAGCACTCCTTTAATTTGAAAAATAATAATTAAAACTCCCTCAACTTTTAAGGCCGAGCAACATAATCTATTAATTGGTCGCTATTAACATGCCGTTTTATTGAGCATAGCACACAGAAGTCTGATTGTGAAGGAGGAGTGTTTTCAATGAAAGCGGAGTTATTTTAGCTGCAGACTTGTTTACATTTCTGTGGTTTAGTCTATAACTTTCTCTTTTTCTTGCTTCAGAATTCTGCTCCATGAAGCAAAGCCCTTAGCTCCCAGACATTCCAAAAAGTCTGCCAAAATAATAGAAAAAAAAGGGGAGAGGGAAGAAAAAACACAGAGAGACCCCCAAGTCTGGGTCAGGCTCTGGGCTGTATGTGGGCAGGCTTAGTGTGCCCCTCCCACACACTCTCCAATTTAAAAAAAAATAATAGAAAATAAAAAAGCCTTCAGGGCTCCATTTCCTGTTTGCTGGGGGAAAAATAAAATGGAATTAAGCAGCTGAGTGCAGAAAGTGACTTTGCAGGACCTGTAGGTTGGGATCTTTAACCCAAGGGATGCTGAAATGGGCTCCTTGACTTGAGAGGGCACCAGCAAAGTATTCCTTTGAAAAGGAAGCCACACTGCATTCCTTGGAATTTCTAAGGAAAGGGCAGCCCACAGAGGATCCATACAAGCTCACCTCTCCATAGGACATATCAAAGCAAATAAATATAGAAAATTGACTTAAGCTGCCGACAAGGGTGAATCCTTTTCTTTTTGAAATCACCGTACAAAGAGCAGAATGCATATTGAAATGGGGGTAATTAGTAATAGATCACATCAGTCTACACAATCTGCTCCAATTGTCCTTTGCAAAGTCGATTGATTCTGTTGCCTTTCATACTGAACTGTTACACAAGTTACAATATTGCAGTTTAAGGGCCTTTAGAATATATTGGACCTGCCAATCCCCTTAGTTACCAAATGCATATTTTAGTTCCCTTTATCTCGATTCTCCAAATATTCCAGATCCAGGATATGTCCCTGTATTTTGGAGTCATCTTCTTGGCACCTAGTTTACAAAACTCACTGTAGGATGCTCCAAACATTCAATGTAAAGAGATTCTGAACCTGTCCGATGCTTTTGAATACTACGGATGCCCTCAAAGAGTTTCCCAGTCACCATTACCAGAGCTGAAGATTATAATAATATAGAACAGCGCTAAAAACAATAATATGTGTGTTCACTGACAGATGAACATGTTTAAGAATAAAGAACTGCACTTTAACAATGGAAAGAATGTGATCTCGACAATTCAAATTACTGAGAAGAGAAATAATGAGCTCGGAAAATCACACTTTTGACACAGTGTCGTTGCTGACTCCCCCTTGCTGCCCCCTTCCTGTTTCCTAAAAGATACCACATGCACACACACGCATACACACACGCACACACACACACACGGAATTTCATAAAAGGCAAAAACATACACTGAGCCTATTCGCAAAGCTTGATTTGTTAACTTTGAAGAATTTGAGGACCCAGAATCCCAGAGCTTTGCATTGATCTTACTATGTTATCGCCTCCCACTGGCTGCATCTTATAGTTGTAGTTAGAAAATTCTGTTTGTTGTTGGATCCTCACCCAAAACCACAGATTTCCTTCTGTCTTGTCTGTGATTAAAGTCAAATAGGAAGAAAACAGTTTCAAAGAGGTAAATGAATAAGTTAGTTTGAAAGGTTATTGGAATACAAGTAAAGGAAATACATTCACTATCCTTATTGTGGATGAATCCCCCATAATTCTAGTTAAGTTAAAATTGCACTTAAAAGGTAAATATTTGCAAAAATAAAAACCACTTGACACATTCCATTAAAATTAGCATTTTTAAGTGTCTCATTCATGTGATAGTCTTCTGCCTATATTAAGTTTTGTGGTCAATCTAATTCTTTTTAAAATCCTTTTATCCAAAAGATGTTTTGGATTAATTTAAGTATTTGTCCCTGGGTAATGTCAAGCTCCCTTTCAATGAAATGTCTTGCATTGGACTGTCACACCTGTTAAATATAAGCCTCCTTTTCTTTTGATATTCTGAGAAGGGCCTTAAAAGGTTTACATCCTTCCAATATGGTGATTTAATTGCTTTACCTACAATAAAAATAATCCCTATAAAATTCAGATTGTGGATATTTCAAAGCTGAAAGAACTATTGGATTGGGATGTAAAGGTTGCAGTTCAAAAAGTCTTCCACTTTTAATATAGCATGCACAGCCTTATGAGTTACCAAACCCTGGTTATCATTTCGGAAGGTCTGGTCTTTATTGTCCCCTCCTGGACATCTTTGAGCTTGCTTTATGGCCTAGCAGTACTGTGTGCGCCTGTGTGAAATCCAGGAAGGGTGGCAGATCCCTCTGCATGCTCGCGAAGGAGGAAGTCTCAGATTTGGCTTTAAACGAAAGGATTGTAGTTCCTTGTGTCCTTGGTGAACTCAGATGCACAGGGAGGCCTCTCGGAGGACAGCCGTGGTTTGGGACAGCAGACAGCTCCCACTTCAACTGCCCGAGCCCGGACCTGCAGCCCCCACTCAAGGCACTGAGACCTTTGCCCAGCCTTAAACTAAGTTGGGCAGGGAGGCCCGTCCACCCCAAATTCGTCCTGCCTGTGTGTCAGTGGACGATGCACACATACAGGGAACCTAAGACAAGGAAGGAAGGAAGTGGGGAGACCCTGGAGTTAGGGGCGCTGAAGGCAGCTTCCCTGTTTCCTCTCCCCACCACCCCTCCATGCCAGCCCCTGATGTCTGCCACTGACTGTTAGTGAAGAGGGTGGCCAGAAAGAGGCTCAACTTGCTACATGAGCGTCACCATTATCTTTCATTGTCAGATGCTAAGTCTGTTTTAGGGGTTCAGTACCTTCCAGGCGGGTGCAGCACTCCTTCCCCCGAAGCCTCTTTCCACCTATGTCGCAGGCAGTTTGTCTTCAGCCCGCACAGCAGTTCTCAATAACACTCAGAGACCACAAACTGCTCCGTAAAATTGCAGAATGCATAATTCCTATCAACTTGCATAACGCACAAGATAGGTTGATAGGAAACACATTGTACATCTGTCCACGAGCCCCGGTGACTGAGGTTATACAGAAAGGATCGGGAGCTCTATTCGTATTCTTAAAGTGGGATTATCTGGAGTACATGGAGATTTGCCTCAGCCCCGCTGATGATTACACTTGGGCAGTTCACTGTGAGGTTCATAGCTGTGACGCTAACTCTGTCAGAGAAGCGTTTTGTCGTGTGCCTTTTCAGAGCAGGATGCCTTGTGACTGAAAATAGTTGCACTGTTAGAAAATCAGGACAAATTCTTCCTGATTGTTGTATTGATGAAGGCACTGACGTGACTGTACGTTCATTTAAATAAAATCAATATCCTAATGATTTTCTTTTATACTCCAGATTGTAAATCACTGCCTGGTTGTGGATGACCCGATCTAATTGTAATGCTTAAAAAGTCTAATTTAGATAAAGTGCACAATTATGAATGAGCAGAGCAGGCATCCAGGCCTTACCAGCTGTGTGACCTTGGATGAGTCATGGCCACTTGGTAGAAGCCACAGTTTTCTCACACATTAACTGAGGCTGTTGAGACAGATAACATCAAGTAGGCTAAACACTTTCCTCCTGGGGAAAAATGTGGGTTATTCACCTTCATATCCCTAGTCTTTCACATAGTGACTGATTGACCAATTCCATGGGGAGCCTATTAGAATTACGCTTCTCAACCAGGCATGGTGGCAGCGCTTGTAGTCCCAGCTACTCAGGAGGCCGAGACAAGAGGGTTTCTTGAGCCCAGAATTCCTGGCTAACCCTTATGCACCTACTTCTTGCTACTCTCATCAGAGCAGCGGAATGACATCATCCTAGGACGGCCCGTTAGCTCTCGCTCTTGTGTCTGCCTGGTGGGGCGGAGCATTACAGCTGTAAGGCATCTGCAGAGCCCTTCCTCCACGTTGCATCCTTCTGAGAGTTTCCACCATGCTGCTGCCTTGGGGCCCAAGCTCAGCTCACTGAGGCAGAATGTCAAGGTTTACAGGGAGGCTGTGGCACTGTAGATGCCTTTGAAACTGCCCAGGTAGTAGGATTGGACTTGGGAGGCTGAGGATCACAGCTATTGAAATTACAGCCATTAAATCAACAATGAAAACATTTCAGAATCCTGGTCTGGTCAGACGTGTCTAGAAGAGTGGGGTCAAAAGAATAACTCCAAGGGCTGGGGATTTAACTCAGTGGGAGAGAGCTTGCCTACAAGCATAAAGCCCTGAGTTTGACCCCCAGCAATCCTCCAAAAGTAAATAATAAATAAAAGAAAGAACAAACATGCCACCCCAAAATAGCTGCCTGGCCGGGGTTCCCTTTCTTTTGTTGGTGTCACTCTTTGCTCAGTCATGAAGTCCGACGATCTTGGACCCTCTCGCCGCTTCGACTGGACCACGCTGCCCATCTCCCTGGTGGCAGGCAGCATTAGTGTGGATCTGCCATTGACACCGAATGTCATACTGGGTGTCTCACACACATGTTCATCTCGTGTGTCCCTTTCCTGGTGACACATAGGCGACCCCAGGTTCACACAGCTAGCAAGAGAGTCAGGACTCACACCAGAGCATGGCAGAGGGTGCCGTGTAGCCAGCGTGTTCACTATTTTGCCTATTCCCAAGGCCCAGCCCTGTCATCCAAACTCTTTTGTTTTCATTGTGCTGAACCCAGGGCCCTGGCACTGAGCTGCATCTCCAGCCCTTTTGTTATTTTTAAATTTTAAGACAGGGTCTTGCTAAGTTGCCCAGGCTGAGCTCGCACTTGCTATTCTTCTGTCTCAGCCTCCCAGAGTGCTGGCATTACAGACATGCACCACCATGCCCCACTAGGGTTTTATACCCTCGCATCTGGCCACTAGGCTGGGGCCGGACTGCCTACCTGGATCCTGGCGTCTCCCCGAATTTGAAGAGTATCAGCACGTGTCTTCTTTGCCTTGCACAGGGCAAACTCTTTACCCCTGACGATCTTCACCGCCTGCCTACCTGCCTGTTGGCCTACCTGAGAGGTGAGAAGTGACTACGGAAGAATCTCCAGGAGCAAAGTCAGATGGCGGAGCAGGACCAGAGTCACGTTTCTCTGAGACTCTCTGCACTCATCCAGCACTTCCCAGGCCCAGCCTTGATTATTCTGCTTGGCCGGCGTTTCTGTGGGTGGTACAGAAGAAAAGAGAGTCCCAGTTGCCATTCAGAGGTAGCTGGGAATTTGGATGCAGGGCAGGGAGAGAATAACAGAGGGAAAGGCTGCTGCTTCAAAAGCCCAAGGAGGGGTGGGAAAGACAGAGAGGAGTGGTGAGTACAGCAGAGGCTGAGTTAGGGTGGGGGGTGCTGCCCTCTGGGCTGTAATAAGGGTGCTGGCAGCTCCAGCAGTCCAGGGCCTGGGGGAGGGGGCGCTGAGAGAGTGTGGACGTTGGGATCTGGGGACCACTACAGCCAGCCCCTCAAGGCCGCCTCCAGGCCTGGAGACGGGTCAAGGGTGTGGCCAAGCTTTGGTGTTTGCCAGCAGACAGTGAGCAGGAGATGCCAGGAGACCCGAGACGGGCTCCAGATGGGCTCCCCCAGCCACAGGCTTCGGCCACAGACACCCACGGGGCAACTGGCAACCAGGAGGACAGGCGACCTTCCCAGACAGCTCGGCACATGGCTCTGAGGACTTTGTCCCCTCAGGGAGGCGGATGCCATTCCAAGTGTGGTCCCTGGATCGGTACCAGTCTGTGAAATGTGCTACCAGCCACAACCAGATAAGTCCAGAAATTGAGAGTTTGTGTGGAAAATCTTCCATAGCAATCTGATTGAATGGTTTTCTGTCTGTTCAACCTAATGATAAAAGTTTGAGCTTGGATGTCATACGTCTTTTTTCATTTCATTTTTTTCTAGTCACTTATTTTTCTTAGACTTTACAAAGCATCCACTAGTAACACATTGGAAGTTTTAGAACAAACAACGGACAGCTTTTTCACCAAGAGAGCTCAGAGACACTGCCATAGCCCCACCGATCCATGTGTTGGCACCATCTTGGAAGAGTTGCGGGGAGGCAGCCAAGCACTTTATCCAAGGGGGACCTAGCCCTGCCCAAGGAGACTATTTCTTGGATCAGACTCAAAGCTCCAAAGCCAAGCTAGTTGCAAAGTTAATGCTTTTCCTGCTAACCAACAGGTGAGCCACAAGAGGAAGCTCGGTGTCACCAAAAAAGAAAAATTAAAATTACCTTTATCTGCACATATAAAATGTGTGGTGTGAATTAAAATTTGTAACATCTTTGCATGGGTAGTTGGGTCTCCCACAATCTGGGTCCAGATTTTCTCTTTTTCTTTTCCTTTCCTTTTCTTTCTTTTTTCTCCTTCTTCTTCCTTCCTTCCTTCCTTCCTTCCTTCTTCCTTTTTCTTTTGTTTTTTTTATAGTACTGGGAATTAAACCTAGAACCTTTGCATTGCCCTACATCTCCAGCCCTTTAAAAAAAACTTTTTTTTTTAATTTTGAGACAGGACGTCACTAAATCACTGAGTTGCCAGGGGTAGGTTCAGGCTTATGATCTTCCTACCTCAGCCTCCCAGAATCAGATTTACTTTCTAATTTGTCACCCATCACTTTCTTACATGAATCTCCTCAGTACCCAGGATTGTCTCCTCAGTCCTTTCTGCCAGTATGCAACCTACCATTTTCAAAGCATTCGACACAGCATTGAAAAGATAATCCATCTTAACAGATCTGGGCCTTTGGTATCCCATGCTGAACTTTCAGTAGGGCCGTTAGCAATGCAGCTTACCGCCTGCTACTGAATTATGAGCAACAGAGTCGATTCCCTGCCCTGGACCTCACTGGCTGCCTCTCTGAGCTCATCCATACTTGTCTCAGTCCACGCCTTCATCCACCAACAGCTTCCTCCCATTCTGAGCAGCCACATCCCCATCTGCTCTGAAGAACGCGGGAGGTGATCAGCCCTTGGGTCGGGCAGCCCTGCAGAGCTGGGAATTGCTTGTCCATGTCCCAGCTCCTACCCCTGGGAGGCACAGCACTGAGCCACAGACTAGACTATTCCTTAGAGGGTTGCCTAGGGTTGAGTCCTGGCATCCTAGTTAAGTATTCATTTCCTTGTCTATTTCCTTCCCTAGACTGTGGGACCCTGAGAGACAGAGCATTTGTCTCATGGCCATCTCTGTACCTAGCAGACCTGTCATGTGGCGGCAGGCTAGTCAGCGGTGGGCCCTGACTGTCCTGGAGGAGGGCCAGCCCCTAAATGTCCTTGTTGTTGGCTGTGTCTCGTCTCCACCCCTCACTTTCGTCTTTGGGATCACTTCCTGGACAAGCAGCTAGAACCCACAGTTTTGGATGGGAACCGAAAGAGGCACCTTTGCAATGGGTCTTTCTGGGCCATGGATGTCCAGACTTTTCCTCAGCATCAGTGCAGAGCCAGCCACCTTCCGAGTGGTCTCCATGTGGGCCTGATCCAGGAGTGCTCAAGGCCAGCAGACCTGGCCAGCGTTGGGCTTTGGGGTCCCAAGAACACGAGTGATGTGGGGACCCAGAAAGAGCGGAAAGCCACTTCTGTGAAGTGTTGGCCTTTGGGGGATTTGGAGACCTCATCCTGTTGCAACCTGGCAGATGAGGCAGCTGGCAGGTGCTCATGTGTTGCCTAAAAATACTCAAACACACAAGAGGTCTTCCACCTCCCAGCCACCAACACAGAGGCAGACAGGACAGCCCTGTGCCTTACGTGCTATCTGATGGTCCCCCCCTTTGCAGTGTTCCTTAGTAATAATTTTAACCAAACAGGGTGGGAAAACATGGCAGAAAGAAGTGCTGGAGGTCAGAGGGTGCAACCCTGCACCACTTTCCTACAGGTGACCAGGATTGCTGGACTAATGGTGCCAGAAAAAGCAAGCCCCACCCAGCACTGTGCACAAAGCCCAGGGCAATATGGGCCCCAAGAATCCGGGCGGTGGCTGCACATCTGTCTGTCTGGGAGGTCAGAGAGGTGGTAGAGGGAGTTTCACAAACAGATTTGCCGTCTGTTGCTATTACATTCGTGCCTTTCCAACACGTGACCCTGAATAGGTCGCAACCTGTCTCCCACAGCCTGCACATTTCTTGGCAGGTGGTTTTGTCTTATTTATCTTGGTAATCTCAGAACCTGGCATGTGTAGAATAGTGAATAAATGTTTTTTAAATTGGGTTGAAATGAATTCAGTTGGATCTATTCTGGCTAAAATTAAAATATACTGGAGGTAAAAAACAAAACATAATAAAGTCTGTGTAAGTTGTTCTCTCTTCCTCTCTCTCTCTCTCTCTCTCTCTCTCTCTCTCTCTCTACATATATATATATATATATGGTATCCTCTCTCTGTATATGATGCCCTATTTATAAAATATTATCTATCTATCTACCCATCTCTCTATCAATCTGAAACAGGCTCTTATCAATTGGGCTGAGTTGAGGCTAATCAATTTGTATTAATCCCATTAATCAATCAGGTCCAGATTTTTGTTCATTTATAACCATAGTCAATACATTATTTCAAATCATCATCCTAGAAAGGCAACCCCAAAACTCAGGGCTTTGGTGCCCAGTTTCCAAAGGAAATAATATGAACCTTTCTCCCAAGCATTACATTTTAAGAAATGGTCTTCCTTAAGCATTTTTCCTCTGCGCCCACAATAGAGTGCCAGACTGCTTATGAATAAATAGATTGGCTGAACTGTCCTTTACTCTTGGCAATTAAGATGAAAGTGTGGTACTTATTATGTCCTGCCCCCAGCCTAAACCACTATAGATGTGCCTTTCCCCATTGTCTTAGTCACTTACACAGTGCTGGGATAAACTCTCCGACTTGTGAGGGAGGGAGGTTTATTTGGATCGCAGTGGGTCAGTCCATGGTCAGCAGGCTCCAAGGCAGAATGGCATGGTAGAAGGGCCTGGGTGGAGGAAAGCTGCTCATCTCATGGAAGCCAGGAAGTAGAGAGAAGGGAGGAGATGGGCAGAAGAACACACCCTTCCAGGTCACACTTCTAACAATCACCTCTAATCAGGCCCGCCTTCCGACAGCACTTTCAGCCTTTATAGCATCCCCATGATCTAATGACCTTCCAAACACATGAAACCTTTGAGGGACATCTTAGATCTAAACTACTGCACCCTGAAACATCGCCTCCACCTCCCACCCTGCTGTGCTATTACTGGGGCTTCGCTCCTTTCTATGAGCTGAGTTCCAGCAGATGCTTACGACCCCTAAATCCTGCCGTGGACCACATCCTCCACCCAGACCACACGTCTAAGCTGGCTGTCCATGTCTGTAGGGTCCGTCGCCAGCATAGCTACACTTTTTCACTACCAAAGTCACTGGAGTATATTTTTTTTTAAACAATCCTTGGAAAAGATCCCAGTTTAAGAATGAACTAAACTCAACGTTCAGCCAAATACAACTTTCGAATAATTTAAATGAGAGGTACTCAGCCTTCTGAAAACAACTCCAAAGCTGTGCTCTCTGAAGTGAACAGAAAAAAGAAAAAAATTATGCACCAATGTGCAGAATTTGAGCCCATGCAGATGGCGTGTCTTGCATACTGGGCTGCTGTTACCGTGTTGGCAGAGGCGCTGGTATGACCACCTCTGTCTGCAGAAGCTTTCCACAGTCACACACTTGGCAGATCAGGCCCCGACTTCTGCTTCTGGATAGATCTCTAAGTTATATTACAGTTGAAACCATCAGAAGATTTTCCCAGGTTTCATTTCTCTTATTCTAAATAAATACATCAAAGAAGGAGCAAGGCACCAGGTCCCTCACTCTCTGTTTGGCCAAAATGCACCCTTACTTTCGGAAGAATCAGAAGGTCACTTGAGATATTTCCTAAAGATGAGTGAAGCTTCTTCAGCCACCACACAGAGGAAGGCTTCTTTCCCTGAGGGCGGTGGGTACAGCCCCGCGTGGAGAGACACAGCAGCCGATGACCTGTCTCCTGCCCACTTGCAACAATGCTATGGATGGCGTAAAGGACAGATTCAGGAGATGATTGCAAAGCACTCACGACACCCCAAGTGCTGTGCTTGGTGCAACAAAAGCTCCAGAAATAGAGAACTAAGTGACGTGTTTTCCAAGAACTGACTTCCTTATGAGAGGGTCAGGGCATCTGCACAAAAATCTACGAAAAGACTGTAAGAGCTGAGGACTGTTAGAAATAGGGCGAAGAATTATTAAAGAGTTTAGCTGCAAGAGAAGTCTTTTCTGACGTCACATCCCAGGCGGGCTTCTGGTAAATCGCAGATGGGGCATTGCTCATCATTCGGCTCCCTGCAGGGAGGAAAGAAGCCGGCCTCACAAGGGCCTGAGCACAGGGCACAGTGAGCATCGGGCCAGCGCTGGGGCCCGAAGGGAGCCTGACCTGAGCTGCAGGAATTCAGGGCCATCAGGTGAGGCAGCATACCTCTGGGGCCTTGTGAGCAGTGTGACGAGAGAGACCCACCACGATCCAGGAGCCTCACGCTTGGTACCCCGATGCGGTGCAGGCCTAGGTGAGGCGTAGGATGCTCGGGACGGCCATTTAATGGCAACACACGCAAACTGCACCTGTCCAGGAAGCTTTATCTGGATGCCCAAGCGAAATTCCAATTAGATGAGTCTCACTGACACAAACGTTATAAACAAGGAAACAGGAAGTCACTATGTGACAGGTCTTTTTGATTTTTAAAGAAAATTTTATTAGTCCATGTTTGCAGTACATAATGATTACATTCATTCTGTGGAGTTGGTGCATGGACATAACACATTTTAATTCCTTTTTTTAATCCCCTTTTTCCCCTTCTTTCCCCTCCTTCCATCTCTTGATCCCTTTCCCATATGAGAAAGATCTGTCTCCCTACTTTTTATTATCCATCTTTTATTTTGTTCTTTATTTATAATTTGGGTTTCTCATGTAAAAGATACAATGCCATATTTAACTTTCTGTGTCTGATTTATTTCACTTAACATTATGGGATCAGGGTGAATCCATTTTCCTACAAATGACTTGAGTCTATCCTTTATGGCAAAGACGTACTCCACTCTATATACACACCACGTTTTCTCTATGTGTTCTCCTACTGATGGACACATAGGCGGCTCCCAAGATTGAGCTGTGATGAGCTGTGCTGCTGCAAACATGGGTGTGTACGGATCACTGTGATATGATGACTTTGACTTTCGAGAAGCTTCCTAGAAGGGGATAGCTGAGTCCTGTGAAATTTCTATATTTAGGTTTTTGAGGAATCTCCATACCGATTTCCACAGTGGTTGCACTAGTTTACATTCCCACCAACTGTGGAGAAGGGTTTCTTTTGCTCCACAGCTTCAACAGTCTTTAAATACGAACTTCATAAATTTGAACTCCATGTTATAAACATATCAGTTGCTGGCCTTAACATACCTAGCGCTCCAGGAAGCTGAGACAGCAGGATGACAAATTCCAACCCAGAACGGGCAGCTTAACAACTTATGGAGACATGTCTCAAAATAAAAAAGGGCTGAGGTTGTCGGTGAGTGTGAGGGTCCAGGGTTCAGTCCCCAACACTGCAAAATCAATCAACCAATCAATCACTCAAGTGTAGGTTGGAAGCGAAAGAATAAGATGCATCTGGCCCACTTTATTAGCCCACGTCTGGAACTCTTGTGATTGTGTTGTGGATTTGCATGGAGGGAATTCGACCTGCATTTCACAGGGTGAGGATGCTTTTCCGTCTCTTTGGCAGAATGCTGGAAATATCTCAGAGAGAATTTAGGTTTTCGGGAAGAGAGACAGTGCTGCGTCTACCGCTGTAAGGAAAATGAGACACAAATTCCGACGTGAAATTTGTGGAGGGGCCGCTCCACACTCCTGGCCCATAGCAGCTGCAGGTTTCCTGAGTTTATCCAAGTCACCCCTTCTCAGCTCTCCCTGTTCTGCCTCCTGCAGCCAGCAGCCCCCATCTCCTCCCCGCCGCTGAGTCCCTCTTGTCGCTTCCCTTAGACTGAGGGCTTTTCAACATCACAAATCTGGGTCCCCTCTATCTGTGTTTCTCAAATTCTTTGGAACACTGGTGAGCACAGAAATTTAGAAGTTACTATCAGATTATTGGTTTCAGTTCAACTGTTGCTGAATTGCCTTTGAAACAATTAACATGCAGTCAATTTTTCTACAGTTTATACAGTAGTTCATGTAGTGCCAGAGGACGAAGTATTTAGCTCAAAAAAAGCTGAGTTGGGCATGGTGGTGCGTGCCTGTAATCCCAGCAATCAGAAGGCTGAGGCAGGAGGATCGCTGTGAGTTTGAGGCCAACCTGGGCCTACATAGTGACTTTAGGACCAGCCTGAACCACATAGCGAGACCTCATCCCTAAAGACCAGCCAACCAACAAACAAACTAAACACAAAACAGAAAACCAAGTTGTAGAGCATTAGCCAATCCTGAAAATTTAAGAATTCCACCTGAGTTCTATAATATAAAGACAATTTTCCTTATTTTTAAGAAAAGTTAGCAACAATCCCTAAAGAACTTATGATACGAACTACAACCAGGTTCTCAGGCTTTAAAATGCTGGTTAACAGGTGCATGGGTATCACTTTTTGGGACATTTTAAAAAATAAAATAGTGGGTGGAATGAAAATATACAGAGGTATTATTTGAATTCATTGTCATTTACTTATTTGAAATGTATTTGCATAGTGCATGTTTGCTACTGTTTTGCTTTGTTTCAATGGAAGTTGAAATACATGTTTGACTTTGTAAGAAAACATTTGATTTTTGATATCCAATGAACACAGTACTACCTCGTAATATCCTTTTCCTTAAAAGTTACAAGTTACTTCTTATCTTATTATTTTTGTTGGTTAATTCCATAAGGAAGTAGCCAGTTAAACAGAAGAAAAAGAGTTTTCACTCCCTAAAAGCTGTAGTTTTGGATGAGATTAAACAAAACAGCTTCAAAAAAACCAAAACAGAAATCCACCCAGCTTCTGTGGGTCAGATCACGCAGGCTTTCCGGTACCTATCTCACCCTCCCAGAGATTATCTTGTCATGGAAGTTTAATAAATTCAGTCATAATCATCCCTCTAATAAAAGGAATAAAAGCTTTGTTTCCATTTTTTCCTTCCATTTCTTATTTCTCTTGTCCTCTGTTCCCTTCCCCCCTCCCTTGTTCCCTTTCCCATTTGGACACTTTCTTCCCTTTCCAATATAATACATTTTAGTCTTTTTTTGCACTTTCAGTTTCTCACACCAGAGAAACAATGTATTTAAACATGTGTGTCCAAAAGGGAAACAAAGCTTTTGTAAATAAGGAGCGAGGAGGGATGGGGAATGGGAAAAAAAGAAGCAACGAGATATAACATGTACAGGTACAAATCTCCTATGATGAATGTTTTCACTATGTACATCTAAAATGTACCATTAAAATAAAATTTTTAAGAAAGTATAGATCAAAGAAACAAAGATTTTACTCCCCAAGAGCAGGATACATAGAAATTTTCTGAATGAAAGGAGGAAAGGCGTGCCACCAGAATCCGTGGGTGTTCCTTTACTGCGGAGACTCTTGCACCTTGAATGACAACACCCTCATCAAGACACGCCCTGGTCCCCGGCGACACCTCCCTCACTCCTCAGACTCCACCATCACAGCCCATTTCAAAATCTGCATCTCAACAACCTCCGCGGAAAGTCTGGACCCAGCCTGGCCCTTCTTGGCCCTCCCAGACCCTCCCTGCCTCTGAACTGAACCACACCTCTCCAGAAATACTCGCTTTCTTAATGAAAACCATATTTAAAAAAAAAAAAAATACCAGTTTGCCTGACCCGCCGAAACGCCTGGGCAATCTTTAATGTCAGCTCCAGACGACACGTGTCTTATGAAAGTGGGGGCCGGCTCGTCTGGCAGAGTGAGTTCTGTCCCACATCTTTATGAGAAAGAGGGACAAAACTTCTGTTTTTGGCATTTTATGTTGGAGTCTGTTTTAAGCGAGGAGAGGGAAAAAAATAGCAACGTAGAGTCTAGACAGCAGAGATGGGGGTGAAATCTGGAAGCCATTCGCCCCGGCAAGGGCAGCGGCAGCCGTCGGCAGCAGGATCGCCTTACACTGCCTAATTACACGGGAAAAATGTACACAGCCTGCGCTCTGCTGCTGGGAAATAGATGCCGGAGGGCCGCGCTCCGGACCGCGGCGGCCGGGCTTGCGGTGCGTGCTGGATGCGGTGAGGTTTCTTCAGGAAGTAGGTATTCCCTCTCACCTCCCGACCCTCCCACCCGCAAAAATGTGTGCATTTTAAATTTGGCAAATGGGCACATGCTTCGAAGAACATTTAGATGTTAAAGTAGGTTGTTAGGAGATGGAATTAGACGCTCTGCTCTTGTAAAGAGTCCCCCCAACATCAGCGAGGTCCAGGGAGGTCTTACAGAGTCTATTCTGTGGCTCGAGTTGACCATCGGAGGTCACAGGGACCACTTCCGAATCAACAGCTTGGCGGGCTCGCACCGTTTTGCTGGGCAGCGTTCTCCATTCTGTGCAGGACACTGAATTTTTAGGAATCCTTAAATATAGGGTCTCTTTCCGGGAGTTCAAAGCACTTTTCACAGATATTAGCCCTCAATCACAGAACATTCCTGGGCTAAGGAAGAGATGGGTGTGTAGCCAGGACCAGCTCGGTGGAAGACATGGCGGTGCAGGCTTTGATGCTACAATTTCTCCAAAACCAAATCACTGGAGTCTCGGTGAGCCCAAGAGCTAACCCCAGTTAAATAAGTAGAAGACAAAGATCGCTGGAGTCTTGGTGAGCCCAAAAGCTAACCCTGGTCAAGTATGTAGAAGACAAACACCACTGGAGAGCTTTGGAAAGGAGCAAAGGCCTCCCAAACCATTCTTTGATTCATAGAAAAAATTGTCTTCCATAAAACTGACCACTGGCACCAAAAAGTCAGGGACCACAGCAGTACTAGATCCATGGTGGATTGAAATGTGGATGCAGAAATAGAGAGCCAGCCGTATGTGGTATTTCAAACCAAATCCATGATGTTGATATCAGTATCAAAATATTTTTTTTAATTTTGATATATACACCTCTTTATTAACTCCTAAAATGTCGATGCACCTAGTAGTTATCATGATACCAAAGTCATGAGCAAAAGCCATGTGTCGGCAGCAACTGTAATGTGCCCTGACAGACCAGCATGTGCGGCATCGGTGGGAGACCCACAAGTACTGCAATCATAATGGGGAGCGGTGGTGCCTTTTGTATGTGTCAAGTAAATGCTCAATATCAGTGAGGCAGCAAGAAAAATTGATTTTTTTCTCATCCAAGTTCACCAACACTAACCAGTTTACTGATCTATGACTTAGGAGAGCAAGTTTAAATGTCTTCGGAGCAAAGCTCACTCTAACCCTCACCAGGAGGCTGCAGCAGAGAGCCACAGCCTCCCTGGAGAGTGCTCAGAGCTCCCATCATGGCAGCCCTCAACCGCTGTGGCCTGAGTCCACAGGAGTTCTTAGAGGGGCCCAAGTCTTCAGACAGATCCCTGGCTATAGACATTACCCTCTGTAAACTCTCCACAGCCTGGTCATTAGTTCATTCACTCATGTGTTCCCTCGACTAGCCTCTATTCTACACATCTCTGTGCCATGAACGGCGGGACCCCTGGTCACACCAGCAGTGAGGGAAACAGAGTCCTGGCTCTTGAGAAACTTGCGTCCAGGTGGAGCAGAGGGAGACAGATGAACCAGTCCACGGTGGTGCTGAGGCCAGAGTGGGGTCTGGGAAGACTGGATGGAGGAACTGACAAATAGAAGCTGAGGGAGGAAGGAGGGACAGGATTAGCAGCCGTTCGGGCCCGAGGGGGTGCAGCATGTGGAGGGCTCGGGATCATCAGGGAACCAGGAAGGCTGGAACCCTAGTTGTGCCGTCAGTGCCTCCAGGTCCTGTGGGTTGAGGGTGATGCTGGGTGACCAGGGCTGGAGACAGAGGTGACAGGTCTGGCTCAGCTTGTGGGAGGCTCCTCAGTGATTGCAGGGAGCAGAGATTTGGGGGGCTCTCAGGAGAGACACAGGAAGAGGCTTGTGATGGTGCGGACCAGAGACTAATAGGTCGCACTGCACTGTGGAGTCTAAACATTTCCCTGGTCGGATTCGGGGCTGACCAGATCCTGTCAGGACCAGCTGAAATTGTGGTGTGGACAGAAAAACTCCCAAGTTAAAGTTCTGTCTGGCATGACATCCATGAGCCACACGGGTGTGTACGCAGATCAGGCCCATCGCTGTGGGTACACTTGCTATCCGACTGTAGAAAGCTTGCTTCGTTCATGAGTAGTTAACAAATTTAGGTGCAGTCTAAGCCTCGTACAAGCTCAGAACCTCCTGGGCCTTCTACTCCGGATTTAAATGTGACCAGGGCTGGGTACAGTCACATGTACCTGTGGTCCTAGCTGCTCGGGAGGCTGAGGCAGAAGGATCCTCGACCCCAGGAATCTGAGGCCAGCCTGGGCAACATAGACCTCACCTCAGGAAAAGGATAATGTGACCAACATTCTCCTGAGCATTTTGCTACATTAATTGAGTTTACAATCCAGCATGTCGTCAGATAGCTACTATTACTTTTGTTTCACTAATAAAGAATGGCCCAAAATATCCACAGGTGTTAGTCTGTGTCTGGGATGGGAAGAGGCAGCTCTAAGGCCGTTTCTGGTTCCTTCCCTCCCAGGACGAAGCAGATGCCAAAATGTAAAAAGCCTGGCCCAACGTGGAAAAGCCACATCTAACCACACTGCTGCTCCCAGCAGCTTGGGACCGGTGACGCATGGAGATGAGGGTGGTGGTCTGGGGTAAGAACCGAGGACGCCCCTAAGGATGACAGCCACCCCAGGGTCCCTCTGGCAATGAGCAATTGCCTTCCTTTTCCTCCCCAGAGCCCTGGCTTCCGTCTTCATACTCATTACTTTTGCTCTTTTCTTGATTTCATCCAATTTTCTACGCCCCTCTAAAACTTTTATAAACTCTATTGACCTTCAAAGCACATTTCGTACATAATTACGTGCTATACACCATCTCCGTCAACAGCAGACCCATCTGCCATGGTGGGCCCCTAAGATTCTGTGGCCTAGTGACACTGTGGTTAGTCAGTTTGTGGAAGTGCTCTGCTTTGTTGACACAATGACAAAACCACCTAATGGCAACGGCACGTTGCTCAGAGCACGTCATGTCCTTACGTGACTAGAACTCAGATCCCAAGCACAAGTCGCCAAGGAGGAAATGCTGGGTGACCAACCAGAGGCCCAGATACAATGTGTCAAGGTTGCAATCCACCATGGCCGTTGGAGTTTGTTAGTCCTCGACGTCCCCAGAGGCTCAGGAGTCTCAGCCTCCCACCCAGGCCGCCGACCCTGCAGGTGACAGAGGGCAGGCTCAGTTTTGCTGACAGCTGCCTTGAGATTACAGGGAGCAGCTCAGAAGTCATCACGTCCTCCGCCAGTCGTCATGGAGCAGTGTGAAGGGCACGGGGAGACCCCAGAGGGAATCCTGCTTCGCCCTGAAGCGCACTGGGCTGTGTTCTTCTCACTGGTAAAACAGAGACAGCAGTCCCTTCTGCGCTAGGTTCCTGGAAATCAGAGGTGGCGGGGGGTAAAATGCCCCGGTGTGTAGTGACACTCCTCATGGGCAGCCTCGGTGACGCGGGTGAAAGTCACACCCTGAAACTTGCCATCCCACCAGGGACGGAGCTGGCATTTCTGCGGTTGTCATTTAGAGCCAGACGCAGGGAGAAAGATCCGACATTCCAGGCCACAGCCACAGGCATATTTTCGCGTCCAGGAGTCCAAGGTCGGGTGGCTCCGCTGGGGAGGAAAGAACATGAGGGAAAGCCGAGGATGCCCGGGGCGGACATGGCTGACTCGACGTCTTCCCTAGAGCAGGGAGCCCTGGGGCAGCCTGGAGGCAGGTTTCTGGTTGAGGGAGAGCTTCCGGTGGGGGCTGTGGCCCCTGCTGTGGAACTGAGGTGGCCGGTGAAACTGGTGTGTTTAGCAAGAAATAACCCCCAGCCCTCCAGCCCCTCAAGTGTCCTCACAAACCTGGCTTTTGTAATGTCCATATTTATTAGCCCATGTAGTGTGTAATAATAACCTTCCTCATGGGGAGTTAGTGCATGTACATAATACTCCTTATTATGTCTCCCCTTCCTCTGTCTTTTGATGCCTTCTCGTTTGCAAAAGATCTACCTCCCTACTTCCTTTCATCTGTTTTTTTTATTTTGATCTTTATAGTTTGGTTTTCTCATGTAAGAGAAACCATGCAATATTTAAGCTTATGTGTCCGATTTATTTCACTTAATATTATAGTCTTAAGGTGAATTTTCCTACAAATGACTCAAATGTATCCTTCTTTATGGCAGAGTAGTACTCCATTGTGTGTAAATACCACATTTTCTTTATCCTGTCATCTGCTGATGGACACATAGGCTGCTTCCAAGATTTAGCTGTTATGAGTTGTGCTTCTGTAAACATGGGTGTGCACGGATCTCTGAAATACAATGACTTTAACTCTTTGGGGAAGATACCTAGAAAGGGAAGAGCTGGATTAAATGTAATTTCTATTTTTAGTGTTTTGAGGAATCTGCATACGGATTTCCATAGTGGTTGTACTAATTCACATTCCCCCCAGCAGGGTAGATGAATCCTCCCCTCCCCCTCCCCAGCCCCGCAGCCTCGCCAGCATTTGTCATTATTTGATATCTTGATGATGGCCATTCTTTCTGGAGTAAGGTAAAATCTTAGTGTTGTTTTAATTTGCGTTTTTCTAATGGCCAGAGATACTGAACATTTTTTCATATATTTATTGGCCATTTATACTTTTTCTTTAGAGCTGGTGTCTTGTGGACCAATCACCTTTTTCTTTTTTTCTCTTCTCTTCTCTTCCCTTTCTGTCCCCTGCCCTCCCTTCCCTTCTCTTCCCTTCCCCTCCCTTCTCTTCTCTTCTCTTTCCTTTTTCCTTTCCTTTCTGCACTGTTTTATTCCACCACACATAAACATAAATTAAAAGACAAAAGAAACAGACATCGAGTCTTAAACACTGTAGTCACTATTTGCCGGGAGATGACGAAATGTCACCAAGTCAAATGCCAAATACTCTGCCTGTGTTTCCCCATATGTGTTTACTATTTGCTGTGAGTGTGTTCTTAAGTGTGGAAGGACAGACGGACACATCCCGCATGGCGAACTAGGGCCACCTCCAGGAGTGGAGGTGACATGGTCCTTTCCTCTGCTCTTTGTACACTCCTGAATTCTTGGGTTTTTTATATGCCTGAGTTTTGTGACTTTTTTTTAAAATGTTTTTGTCACTGCTGCTGAAGGCTGTGGTCTGTCAGAGGCGACCACAGACCCGTAGATCGCCGGTGTTGGAGGGAACCACAGAGACCTTTGTTACATTTTCCTGTACTATTTTTAAGCCTTTTGTTCTAGTTGTTAAGGGCAACCTCTTTCCACAGGAGAATCCGGCCGCCCTGTTGGAAGTGACGTCCCCTGTGTCCCTGCTCTGGCCCCCGCGTGTGCAGAAACACAGGGCACTTTCCCCAGGAGCTGGCTATGTGCACAGCACACCTGTGATCCTTGGGAGTCACACGTCCCCTGCCCGCTGCCATCGAGAGCAGCTGGCACAGCGCTGGGCCTCCTAGCCCTCAAGGGTGTCTCTGTCCCACCTGGGGCACCCTCTCCACCTGCCTGAGCCCACCCACTTCCAAGGCAGCCCTTTCCGCATGCCCACATACAAGAGCAAGGGAAAAGCCCAGTCGGGCACAGGGAGAGGAGGCCGCGGGCGGCCAAGAGTAGTCCTGGATGTGGTGGAGAGGGGAGGTGGCTGGAGGGGGACAAGCCAGGGACAGGATAATCTGCAGACCCTTCAGACTGCCCCTGCACCTTCCGCCAGGCTTCCTGCTTTTCTGACTCACTGGGGTCTTGTCGCCCTTTCCTTCACTGTCATCTGCCCTGACAGACATTTGTCTCCACCATGGGTCACCCTCACCCTCCCCTCTGCCTTTTTCCTTTTGTCTTCCTTCCCTAGACCGTTCACTAACTAGACTGTGGAACAAAAACCTTGGTTTGTTTTATGTATATTAAATAAAAATAATCTTTTTACTTTAATTCCTTAACTTTTAAAAATTATTTTTCCAAAGCGTCTTAAGCAATTTTTAGAGGCCTAAGGGTTTATGTTGTATTTACTTGTTTAATGTAATTTTTAAATGTTAAAAGACTTTATTTTTTAGAGCAACTCTATTGGGTTCACAGCAAAATTGAAAGGAAGGTCCAGAGCTTTCCCATCTGCCACTCCTTCCTTTTGAGCAGAGCCCCCCACTCATTGCTGCACCCCGCCAGGCTGCACCTCTGTCCAGCCCTTGAACCCCGACACATCTCTGCCAGCCAAAGTCTGTACCTCACAGGAGGGTTCCCTCTTGATGTTGTACATTCTGTGGTTTTGAATCAGTTTTAAGTAATTTTAAAAAATTCCTAATGGCAATTCTGATTTTTTTTCATTTTTAATTGTGATTTGATTACTTGTTTAATTTGTGTCTTTATTTCAAATCCATTATACAGGGGGAACTGAGGTATCACTATATTCTAAAATTTTTCTTTGATAATTTTCAAAAATCTATATTGATGTCTTTCAAAAAAATGTTTTTCCTCACTCAAGGCTTAAAGATTCACTGGAACAATAATGTTGACACCCCTCACTAAGAATAAGAACTAAAAAGGAAAACTAAAAGGGAGCGTTGGAAGCTTCCGGGGACCAGATCAACCATGCGGCAGTCTCTGCCTCCTTCTACTGCCTGAAATTGTACCCCCCCCGCCCCCCCGCCCGGCCAGGAGCTGCCCATCAGCACTGCGGCCCTTTGAGCCTTATTTCATGTCCCAGGCGCCGGAAGAGGGAAGGCTGCTGAAGAGCCCCCAGAACTGATGTTTATCCAGTGTTCTCCACTGAGATCACACTGGAGAACACGCAGTCTATGAAATGCCAGGTGCGGCTCAGAGTGCTTACAACTGCTCTTGTCTGGGCCCGTGAGCATCTGCTGGGAGCAAGCACAGTCTGAGAGCAAGACCAAGAGGAGCCGGACAGCTGTGAGGGGCCTACCGAGATGAACGAGCGAGAGCCAACACCATGACCCCAACCCACGCTGTCATCTCAACGGAGAAGAGCGGAAGTGTCAGTATTGTACAAGGCGTGGTCAGAACGTGGTGTTACAGTGAATAACACATTGCCGTGAAGCCCCTCAAAATATTCCCTCTCGTTTTGATCACACTTACCCCATTATTCTTGCCACTTTCTGAAGCAGCTCTGAAGTCCTCTTTCATAAGTGTTTTTGTGCAATGTAATAAAAAACATGGTGAATGCTGCTGCCTAGAGCCATCTCATAGAGAGTCAGGCTTGTAAAAACATGACGCTCTGTCCCCATCCACCTTATTCACCAGATCTAGCGCCGTGCAACTTCTGCCTCTTCCCCAAAGTCAAAATGATCATGAAAAGGAAATATTTGAATGGATGCAGGACGTTGAGGCAGGCACAACAGCGCAACTAGAGACACTCAACAGAGAGAATTCCCAGAGCTGCTTCAGAAAGCGGCAAAGCGATGGACTAAGTGTGTTCAAAGTGAGGGGGGTTATTCTGAGGGGGATTTATGACAATGTGCCTTTTATTGTAATAATTTTTAAAAATTTAAACACGCACTGTACTTTTTAACCATGCCTCGTAGTTAGAGCCCATTTTCACCAGTGTGGAGTAAAGAATCAGGTTGATGAAGGGAACTGTAGACATGATCCCAGAATAGCCTTGAGGTCAATCAGAGAGGCCTCAGAAGATGGCGGAGGATGCTCCGCGTCTGGTCTGAGCCAGTCACTCTGGGCCAGGTGATTGCCACAGCCCCTCCTGTCCAGCGCGTTGTTAGAGGACAGACTTAACAAGGTCTGGGCCAGCAGTGCACTGTCAGGGCTCCTCAGCATAACTTCTACTCTTCCTCCTTCTCAGGGGTTGGTGGGTGTTAGGAGGCTGGCCAGAGGGAATGAATCACTTCCCGTGGTCACTCCTCTGCCCACAGTGGAGCTATTTTAGTGGTCTACATAAAATCATAGATCCGATCCTGGGCGTATATGTTGTTTGTTTAAGAAGTACCCAATAAGTTAAGGTGGGGGTGGAAGCAAAAACAAATGGGAAGAATTGAGCCAGTTGAGAGAGAACTCTTAAAAAATTTTCCCTGTTAAAAAAAATCCCCCAATAAAGGCAATCTTTTTGTAACTTGTTTTGGAAAACTTGTCCCAAAGAACAAGAATAATCTTTTGAGAATGACTTCTATGGTGATTTCCCACTCCTTGTGGAAGAAAGTCATGTTTCAACCAAGAGAGTTGCCCAACTTCCACAGAGTGTATGTTGAATTACTCAAAATATTCCAGCCAGCTGTTGGGAGGACTTTTGACAAACTTTCTGTCCTTCATCACTGCTAATTCTTTCACTTCAAATATGACATCAAGTGTAGAAGGCTTTCCTAAGACGTTTGGATATTAGGTGTCATTTCATTCTTCACACTGGATGGTGGAGTGTATCAGTCTGCTGGGGCTGCAGTAACAAAGTACCTCAGGCTAGGTGGCTTAAAATGACACAGGTTTATTGTCTCACATTCTATGGCCTCCAGGCCTCCTTCTTTGACTGGCAGGGGGGTGTCTTCTTCCTAGACCTCTTCACATGGCATCTTTCTTTTGTCCCCAAGTTTCTCTTCTTGTAAAGACACTAGTCATGTAGGACTAGCACCCACCCTAATGACCTCATTTAACTTAGTTATTTTTGTGAAGACCGTATCTCCAGTAGAGGTGACCCTCAACTTACAGTGGGATTACAACCAGGTACACTCACTGTAAGCTAAAAGTATCATTAAGTTAAAAAAAAGTAATAGGGCAGGCATGGCAGTGCATGCCTGAAATCTCAGCACTCTGGAGGATGAGGCAGGAAGATAGCCGCAAGTTGGAGGCGAGCCTGGACTACGTACAAAAAAAAAAGGGAATTCAGTATACCTAACCTACAGCCCATCCAAGCCTACTTACCTACCTCAAACCTGCTTGGCACACTCACCTACAATCGGAAAACCCATCTAACCCCAAGCCTGTTTCCTCCTGAAGTGTCGAGCAGCTCATGTAAGATACTGAATTCTTGAGTCCAGAAAATACCAGCCACATGGACGGCACACTGCTGAATAAGGGCTGACTGGGAGCTTCAACCCTGCTGCCACCTGGTATCCAGAGAGGGAGAGAGAGAGAGAGAGAGAGAGAGAAAGGTGGGGGGTTGGCCTTGGTCGCTGACCTGGGGAAAGATCCCGATTCAGAGTACAGTTTCTCCACAGTGTGTATTGGTTTTGCACCATTGTGAAGTTGAAAAATCACAAGTTGAACCACGGTAAACTGGGGACCGTCCACGAGGCCGTGGTCTGAGGCACAAAGGGCTAGGACTTAAAAGAATCAGTGTGAAGAAAGGACATCGCTGAGCCCCGAGTGGGTAGAAAGGCCAAGAGCGGAAGTTCGTGTGGCGTCACGATTCGTCTCACACTGGGCTTTCGCAGCGTGGTCAAAGCTGCCTCTTCCTATTTTCATCCATCATAGACAAAACCCAGCCCAGATTCGGAGCTGGTGCTACACCTCGTCCTGCCCAGTGTGGGCACCTCTTTCTCAGAGGACTTCTGGTCCAGGTCCTCTTCCCGACCACACCTCCGCCGTGCCTGATGCTGGGATCCAGAAACACCATAGCTCACACTCTGTGGACACTGTCATTTAGTATACACGGTGCATTCTGTGGCTGAGGCCTCAGCGAACTTCTGCAAAGGGCCAGCGAGAGGGGCTGTGAGCCTTCTCCACTGAGGTACTGAGTCCAGCTGCTTTCCAGGAAGCTGTATTTATGGGGAAGGAAGTTTGACTTCTATACATTTTTCACATGTCATGAAATGTTCTTCTGATTCTTTTCCATTCATTTCAAAACAAAAACCTGTTCTCAGCTCACGGGTGCCTGCAGAGGACCACGGATTGGACTGGGCCGTGACCTTCGCTGGCTGACCCTTGTCTTGCAGTCCCTGGCGAGCCACAGTCCCCCGCGCTCTGTGCTCATTTCCTCCTCTGAGATCCCCGCCCGGGCTCAGCTTTCCCAGCCTAGCTCTGGTCCTCTCCACTCATGTCCATGAAAAGCCCTGGCTCTGTCCTGTTCTTGGGGGCGGCAGCTGTGTGCCACGTGGAAAGGGCCCACTACCATGTGTCAAACACCATCGCTTTCAGGGTTGGGATTTTCCTCCCAGCTCTGGCCAGCCAGTGCCAGTGAGATTGAAGCACTTGAAAGTCAGTTATTCCTGGTTTTATTTTTCAATTATTTATGTGTTTTGTGGTATTGGGGATTGAACCCAGGACCTTCTCAATGAGCTACAACCCCAGCCCTTTTTCATTTTTTCAACCCCAGACCCTGTTAAGACAGGGTCTCCCTAAGTTATTAAGTTGCCTGGGCTCAGCTAGAACTTGTGATCCCCCTGACTCAGCGTCCGAGAATGCTAAGATTACAGGTGCTCACTGTCATTACTTAGAGAGACTCCAAAAATATCTCTCCTATTGTGCAAATCCACAAACACCATCACTCTCGCTACCGGACATCCACCCCACCTGCCGTCCTCACCCCCAAACCTCAAGACCTGGCAGTCGCTCTAGCCGTTTCACGCTCAATATCACATCACTCATTTGCCGGCTTAGCAGAGCACAGGGCAGCACTCAGTAAATCCTCCCTAAGTGCTGGTGGAGTGAGTGCTGAGATCGCTCCCGGGAGGCCATATCTCTACAATGCAAAACCACTTCTTAGACAACAGTCCCCTCTTCTGTGTGTTCGAGGGGAATCCGGGCTTTTGCCAGACAGAAAACAATTAGGAAAACACTTCAGCTGTGAGGTGGTACTACAAATTGGCATGCCGTGAACTCCTACAAGTGATGTTCATTCTCACCCAAGTAATTAGTAAATCACCAAGCGGGGTTTGTGCACCTCTGGCAAGAGCATGTCAGAGCATGTTCACCTCTCGGAGGAGGCACAAGGTATGCAGACAGCCATCTTTCAGAGAATGCTACTTTTTATGTGTACCATGACAGGAAGTTTTCAAATTGCATTTGAAAAGTTGACTTGGGCACTACAATTTGAATTGCTCCATTGATCTCAAATCATGGTTTTCATAGTACTCTTCTGTTGCACATATCTGAGAAATAAAGCCTTATACATATATGATGTTTCCCCCTAAGTACCAGGCTCTGTGATGAGAACGGCGTATAAAGATACACAACATGACTGGGTTTACACCCAATGCCTTAGTCACTTTCCCATTACTGAGAATAACACATACACAACTTAAGGAGGACAGGTTTTTTTGGCTTATGGTTTCAGTGGTTTTGGTCCATGGTTGGCTGACTCCAAGGGCAAAACTACACGGCCAAAAAGTATAGCAGCAGAAAACTGTTCAATCCATGCAGCCAGGAAGCAAAGAGTGAGGGTAGGAGCTGGGATGGGAGATACAGCCTTCCAGGTCACACCCCCAGCAACGCATCTCCACCCAGACCCTGCCTCCTAAGAGCACATTCAGCTATGAACCCATCACTGAATGAATCCACTGATGGGTATAGTACCCCCATGATCCACTCACCTTCCACACTCATGAGCATTTGGGGGACATTTTAGACCTAAACCATATCGCCCAGCATACACAAGACCACCACTTCTGCCCTGGATGGTGAAATCTTCCAGAGCATGGGCTGTCAGTTGAAGAATTTGGCATGGATTGTGGACAGAGGTGTATGGTGGCCCAGGATGACAGCTGTCCTTGCATCTGAGTGATGCTTGCTGACTCCCCTGAGCAGCTATGTTCAGACAGGAGCAGGTGCTCCCAACCCCAGAAGGATCACTTTCGTCAGGTCCTCAGCAAGCTTAACATCACTGGCCAGCAGGCTCACACTTCATCTTCTTGCTCCCCCGAGGCTCCCAGATGACTTAGTAATTGGAAAATAGCTTTCTTTCCTGCGTCACAGGCTCAAGAGGAGCCCTCCACCACCACCACCTGCCCATGATGTTCTGCTTTGTCCTTCTGCTGCTGAGCGTGCTCACATCATACTGCTCCTAGGGCTGCCTGTCCCCTCCTCTGGCCCTACCCAAGCTTCAGCCGAGCCCTACTCAGAGCTGGCTTTGAGGTCCTGACTTCAGCAAAACTCCATAATGTGAGGTCCAGATGGCACAGGGGCGAGACCAAGGAGTGGTGGGAAGCTGACGTGACCAGGGGACTCCAACAGTGCCTGGTCTTCTGAGTCCTGTGGGTCACCTCCACCAACTGCACACCAGAATGTGCACAGCCTTGTCAGGTCACCACGGGTCACAAAGTCTCTACCACAGAGAGTGACCAAGAGGGACATTTTTTGAAAAAGAAAGTACGTGACTGGCAAAGCAAATATGAATTAGCCTGAGGAATAAGATATTTTTACTCCAAGAACATAGTCATTGTTCCTTCGTCTTGGCTCTCAGATGCAGCCCCTACTCTCACCACTGACTTCCTTAGATAAATAACGAATATTAATTATGTTGGGTTTTGCAACTTCCAGAGTACTAAAACACTGAGGATGTGAACTTGGGGTGCAACGCCCCAAGATGGCTGTATGGAGAGGTACTGCTCCAATTTAGAGGACTAAAGGGAAACATCAGTTCTCATGAATACTTTGTGTTTTCCTGCCACGAAACTTCTTGGGTACCCTGATCCTAAGTCACCTAGGTGAAGAGTTTGGTCCCAGCCCTGACCCCACTACCCTCCCCACCCGCCATGGCTACTGTGATGAGGGATTTGTCACTGCTTATGGGTAAAATGAGCACAAGAGTCCTCACCACTTACTGACCACCTATCTCAGCAAAAGCCAACTGGAAAAATATCCCAAACTGAACACCAGAGTGTGTCTGTCAGCTCTGACTGTCATGTTGGTGTGCCAGACTGGGCACCTAAAACCATAGACAGTGCTTCCGCACAGTTTTGGAAGGTGGAAGTCCAAGACCAAGGTTTTGACAGGGTTGGGTTCCCGGTGAGGGCCCCTTTCCTGGCTTGCAGATGGCACCTCCTTGTTGTGTCTTCACGTAGTCACGGTGGCAGATTGAGAGAGAGAGAGAGAGAGAGAGAAAGAGAGAGAGAGAGAGAGAGAGAGAGAGAGAGAGGGTGAGAAAGAACTCTGGTATTCTCCTTTATAAGGCCACTAATCCTACCAGATCAAGGCCCCAGCCTTATGGCCTTAATTACCTTCTCAGAGTCCCATCTCCAAATAGAGTTGCAGGATCTGACAGCACTTCAGTCTTCCTGCCATCCCTCAGTCTTACTCCTGTTTCTTTGGCCTGGCCCTTGTGACACCCAGGTGGGTACTGGGGCTTCAGCACATTATTATGGGGGGACACAATCATTCAGCCCGTGACATGTACAAAAAGCACGCTCCTGAGCCACTTTGACTGCTGCTCATTCCTGCATTTGTTCATTTGTTTCACACCTGTTCACTGGCGAGGCCACTTCCTGGGTTTTTCCCCCAGGCTGGATAACAATGGGAACAAGAAGCTCCTTCAGCTCACCTGGGTCCAAATGGCTGCTAACAAAAATGAAAAAGATCGCAAATGCTGACAAGGATGCAGAGAAAAGGGGACCCTTGCACACTGTTGGGAATGTGGAATGGTACAGTCATTATGGAAAACAGTTAAAAATAGAGCTTCCAGATGATGCTCCTGGTATTTATGAAAAAGAATCAAAATCAGTATGTCAAAGAGAGGTACGCACTTCGTGTTCATTGCATTATTTATTCACAGTACTGAAGATATGGACTCAACCTAGATGTCCATCAGTTCATGAAAGGATAAAGGAAAAGTGGTTCATATACGCAGGGGAATACTATAAGAATGAAGTGCTGTCATTAAGGGCAACATGGACAGACCTGGACAACACTATGCTACGTGAAATAAGGAGGAACAGGGCAGAGCAGCTGTTACTAGAGGCTGAAAATGGGGAAGGGATGATGGGGAGAGATCAGTCAGTGGGTACAAAATTATGGTTAAGTAGGAGGAGTAAGTGCTACAGCACAGGAGGGTGACTTTGGCTAATAACACTGTAGTGTGCTCATTTCACACAACTAGAAGAGAAAACTCTAAATGTTCTCACCACAAAGTAACAATAAATGTTCGAGGTGATGGATATGTTAATTACCCTGATTGGATCGCTACAAGATTATATATTATATATAAATATATTTCATACTGTACCACATAAATATGTACAACTACTAGGTCTCCATTAAAAACAAAATAAAAATTAAATTAAAAAAGTTGGCTCACAAGGAGAAGAGTGAGACAAATAAATATAGAACAGACAAGAAAATAGAACAGGTGCCTCATTATTCTCTTATTCACTGTCATGGGGCTGGGGATTTAGCTCAGTGGTTAGAGTGCTTGCCTTGCAAGCGCAAGGCCCTGAGTTCGATCCCCGGCACCACAAAAAAAAAAAAAAAAAAAAAA
>PVJO010011568.1:42170-59219 GCA_004026905.1 Hystrix cristata | reverse complement strand
GTAGAATAGATATTTTGTTTAAAAAAGAAAAAAGAGAGATAGTATTCAAAAGAGAGAACTAGATAGGGAAAAGGGGGATAAAGAAGAAGGTTAAAAGAAAAGGAAGATGAAAGGGGAAAAAATGGCAAAGTGTAGCTACACTTGTTGCAAATAGGGAGGGGTGGGTGAATGGAAGGGAGGGGAGAGGAAGGGGGGAAGAGGGGGGAAAACCAAGATGTATCATGTACAGGTACAAAATAACCATGTTGATTATTGATCATTATGTATACAATGTACCAATACATGTTCTTGGTAAAAATAATAAAAAAATTTAAAAAAAATAAAATGAAAGCGGAAAATAACTTATTCCGCCTATCTCTCTAAAATGAGAATTAAAAAAAAACCAATCAACCAACAAACCTATGGCAGAAACTGTTAGCTCTTAACCACATCCCTTTACTTCTGTCCATAAGAGGTTCACACCTCTTATGTAGTCTAGTCTGCATGGCTAGACTACATCTCCCAGTCTTGCACGTATTTCGGTCACGTGACCAGTTATAGCCAATGATGTGTGGCATTCCAGGGTAAACTTTTAAGCAGCAGACATGCTCCCTCCTCCAGGCTCTCTTACCCAAGACAGTACCTAGAATTAGATGGTACTAAGGCAACAGCTGATGCTAAGCTACCACAAAGCATGGGGCCTGAGTTCCAAGTCACTGTGTGGAAGAGAGAAGGCTTCTAACCAGGAACATGTGCCTTCAACAGTTTCTTAACAGAGAAACTGTTCTTTCTTAAGAAAGAAATTCTCTGGAGTATATTTTTGTTTCAGCTAAGCCTATCCAAATTTTATTCTATACATGAGAATGCTATAGAAATACTATAAAATGTAAGATGTTTTCATTGACTCTGGTTTTATACCTGTGACAGATGGGAGCAGAGGCAACTGTGGAGACTGGGAAGACCAGGGACTCACAGCCTGCCCTGATGAACGGTGCCAAGGGCTAATTAAACAAGAAGGCCTTCCCAGATGACTGCATTTCTTATTATCTCTCCACAAGAATCCACGCAGGAGAGAGGAAAATAGAATGGAAAACTCTCTTTACCCCCACTAGTAAAAGGGTCAGAAAGAAAAAGAACATTTTTCTTCCCAAAATGACTAAATTATTATCTATAATTTTGTTCAAACAGAAATGATTTTTAATCATAATTTATATCACTCTCAGGAAAGTTCAAAAGTATACTTTCATTTCTGTAACAAAAATAACCTAAAAAGTTCTTTTTTAGTTAGGTATATTTGTAACATACAGTTATTGTGCAGTTTTAGATGAAGTATTGATTTTTGGTGCCTTTTTTCAAATGAGCAAAATCTTCACAAAGAAGACAGTAAAGACTTCATTGAAAGGCAAAGCCTTGTGAAACTGACAGGTTAACTACAAATGTTGGGGATTCGTCCTCTACTGGATGACAAAGGCAAAAACATTTACTGAAAGCTGCAAACCTTTAGCTTAATTCATGACAAAAGCAGTAAAGGACAGCGATCTGGATATTTTCAAGTAACAAACAAGTAAACATTTAAACTAACATTCCTGAACACTGAACCATTAAAACAATTATAAACCACTTAAAATCACCAAATTAAATAAACTTTCCACCCAGGCAACATGAGAAAAAAAATTCAATTTTGCAGGCTAATTTCAGAATTCACCCTTTACTTCCTGTTTATTCATATACTTGAAGGAGGAAAAGATAGATTTTGTTTATTTTTCAATCCAAAGTGAATTCTCAATTTAGAATAAAAGAAAAGTGTTTTCTCCTTCATAGGAACTACCACTAGAAAAGCTATAGTTTCTTTCCAGCTGTCCTGATATTTCTGGATATGGAGGTAGATACTATGTTGAGATTTTTCTTCTGTAACACAGAGTCCATGGTGTTCTTGAGTACTTTATTCTAGCTGCTGGTTCTTAAGAGTTTGTTTAAAAACGATTGAGGAGAACATATCTTTCACTGTGAAGAGTTAACTCTGAGTCAGAAGACAGAAATTACTAAGAAAATGAGCTGGATTTTGGCCACCAAAGGCCTTGTCCTGTTTATAAAATATCACAAAAGTTTACACGAACATATCATTGTAAGCTTATATAATTAGGTGTAATTCATTATCTAGCTGGATAAAATGTATGCAACTATACTCCTATATCGCCATATGATTATATTTGACTTATTAACTTATTTTATGACTGTATTACGATATAATTAAATGTAATTTATGATTTTAAATATGCAGTGAGGCCTACTATGTGTCACTAATACTGTGCTACACATTCTTTTCTTTGGGGGGATGCTGGGGATCAAACTCAGTGCCTTGCACTTGCTTGGCGAGTGCTCTACCACTGAGTTAAATCCTCAACCCCAGAGCTACACATTCTTAATCAAGTTGTGATGAAAGGAAACAGCCACAGCCCATATGGAGCTTGCAGACTGTTGAAGGAGGCTGATATTAAACAAACAACTCCAAAATTTTAATTATGACAAATGCTACAAAGGTGTGATGCTTTAAATCTCAAATGTCCCCCAAAGCATCATGTTAAGAGGTGGAGCTATTGAAAATGATTGGATTTTAGAGGTGCTGTGTTGATTTGTGTATTAATCCACTGATGAGTTCCTAGCTGAATGTGCTATTAGGAGGTGGGGTCTGGTTGGAGAAGGTAAGTCACTGTGTGTTATACTTGGTATCTAGATATCTCCCCAAAACCTCATGTGGTCAAAGATGGAGCTTTTTGGAGGTGGCTCTAGAGAATGTGATGAAGGGATTAAGGATGCAGTGCTAGGGTTAAGGGTGCCCCACCCTGAGTGTGAGTGTTACTGGGTAGCCTGGATAGAATATAAGGGATAGAAAGAAGGCTGCTATTGTTCACTGTTTGTCCCCTGCTGCTTCTTCACTACTTTGCTGCTTTTCTGCCTTCTGCCTACCATGAATTGTTTCTCCTCTATGACGCCCCTCTGCCATACTACCCTTCTTGGAGCCAGTCAACTATGAACTGAAACTGCTACAAACTGTGGGCTACAATAAACCTTTCTTCCTTTAACTTTGGGTGTTGAGTATTTTGTCCCAGCCATGACAGAAGTAACTAAGACACTTGCTCTCTCTGCTTCCAGATGCCATGAGGTAAGCAGCTTTGCTCTGCCAGACTCTTTGACCACGATGCTTCTGCCTGCGAGCCAGCTGACCATGGACTGAACCCTATGAAACCTGAGCCAAAATAAATCTTTTTTCCTTTAAATTGTGTGTGTCAGGTATTTTGTACATACAAAAAGGTAAATAATAAAAAAAAAGAAAGAAAGAAAGAAGGAAAGGGACCTACCCCAGGGTTCCAGAAAAGACTTCTCTGAGGAGATGACAATGGGTCCTTTTGAATGTCTTTAGTGCATCTCCCTACTGGGATATATAGGATTATACAAGTGGATGTTAACAGAATGGACTTCCCATCCTGTCACATAATTTTTTCATGGGCTGTTTCTCTTACCTTCTAGCCCTGCCTTCAATTTTTGCCTGGAACACTTCTCCTCCCTTTCCCATCTAGAAAATGCTTACACAGTTAGAAAGTCATCTTTTCTACAAAGCCTTCCCTGAATGTGTCAGACCAACCCAAGGTTCCTCCTCAGTGGCCACTAATCCCTGCCCTGCAACTTCACAGCACAAGTCATGTTGAGCCACTTGTTTCTTGCCCATTAATTCATTTATTATTTCATCTAGTCCATCAGCAAGTGTTTACCATGAATCTATCACTTGACAGGCACCATTTTGTGTACTTTTTAGGCCCTGTGACATAAATAACACTAGGAACAAAAATCCCCCCAATCTTGTAATTTCTATATCTTAGAGCCTGCCTCACAGAGGGTACTTACTCCATCTAATAAATGAAGGACTAAATCAATTCTCCATTGGTGGCCAACTTGAATTTATGGGGGACCTGCTCAGTGTGATTCAAGGACTACAATAATGAAGATAAGGGTAGGCTTCAAAATCCAGTTTAATATACAGACATTGCCTTACTTTTGTTATCGTCTTTAACAAAGTTGTATTCCTGGGCACAACACTGTAGCAAACCCCTAAACAGAAGCAACGGTTAGGGTGAGGAAAGCTAAAACTATTCTTGAACAGAACATAATGTTCACATTTATTACCATGACAATTAAAAATATAGTATTAAACAGCTACATTGGTCAAATAAAACCCCTAAGTACATTTATAGTATTTAATAAAAGTTCTAAAATTAAGTGCAGACATTCACTCTCCTGATTGCAAAACTTTTTGTGACTGAGCATTCTACTTGCTCTCTGCCAGGAAAACCCAGCCCAGAAGCCGGATACTACCATGGAGATGAGGGCAGTGCTCTCTCCAGAGGCCAGAAAAACAAAGGCAGATGAGAAAATGGACAGAATTAGCCTGAGGGACCCAGGGGCTTAGTAGAGTTTGAATCCTTCAAGGCTGCTTTAAATAGTTGGCTACCAATGTGACCTTCAGCAAGCATTTTCTCTGTGCCCTTGTGCAGAAGATGCACCATCATGGCTGCTGGGGCCCTGCCTGAGGCTTCTGCAGCATGGGTGGAAGAGTGGCTCTCAAAGGCTGGCTTACAGATGGGAAGCTTCCGTCAATCAATGGTGTTTTAGTTACTTTTCTCTCATTGTTGGGACAGAATACTCGACACCCAAAGTTAGGGGAAGAAAGGTTTATTAGCTCACAGTCTGCAGAGATTTCAGTCTATAGTCCACTGGGTCCGAGGCAGGGCGGCATGGCAGAGGCAGGGTGGACCGGCATGGCAGACCGGCAGCAAAGTAAAGTGAGGAAATGCAAGGAACGTATGCAAATAAGCAATGCAAACAAGCAGCTAGTTAGCTTCTTCCTGTATTTTATATCTAGGCTACCTGCCCTTAGGGCGGGTAGCACTCCCACCCTTAATTTTAGTTTCACATCCTTGATCCCAGCAGAACCATGCCAAACCGATCAGTGGATCAATTTAGTAATCACACACTCTAGGTCCAGCTATCTCTTACTACATGAGGCTTTGGGGGGACATCTAGACACAAACCATAACAAATGGCAAAGAGGAGAAGATGGAACAAAGCATCATTGGGGAGCAAGTGTCCCTGTATGTGGATCCTGCCTGATAACTATCTTTTCTAGGGAAAGAATGTCTTGTAAGCTCTTTTTTATTGCAAAAATATTTCTTTTATAGAATGATCAAGAGGATAAGATACTTTAAGTATATCCTATTTTGTCTTTTAATTTAATGTCTCACGAAACCCCCCAGTCTTGACGACAACACACTATGGCTTCAGACCTTCTGTTTTAGTGCAGCTAAAGCAGTGGGGTATTTTACAACAGGTACAGCATTTCAATCCCATTTGTAGTACAGGCTAATTGTGTGCCCTCGATCAAGTTCCTCAGCCTTTCTGAACCTCGGGTTCTTCCTTTATAAAATGTGGGACAGAAGCCTACACTAGAGCTGCTATGGGAATTAAATGGGCTATACACAGTGCCCAATACCTGGTGTAGAGAAGGTAAGCAACAAGTGGAGTTTTCTTCTTTCCCCTACTCCATACATCAGCCTGGAAACACAGGGGACTACAATTCCATATAAGCCATTCCTAACAAGAAATCTGTAACTACCAGGTGCTGTGTTTGCATTTCTATTTGGCACAGGACTGGGATCCCACTTGGGAGTTTATAGTCACTTTAGAGATCTGCATAAGGCCTCCAAAAAAGCCAGTGGTTATAGTCAGGAGAAGCAGAAATAGCCCAAGATTCCAAGTGTTTGGTTTCTGATCTAAAATGCTCCACTCTGTTAGCTACCTAGTTGCTTGCTTCTTGGCCATAAGATCCCACCTAACTCCTATCAAATTAAATACCTTCAACTGTTCTTTATCAGACAGTTTTGTTCATTTTCTTCCAGATTTGCATTATCATCTGTCCACTGGATGAAACAGAAAGTTCCGGGAGGGACTTTATTTTGTCTACTGCTATATCTCTAGCACCAGGCACAGAACCTGAAATCTGGTGGGTGCTCAAATAACCTAAAGAATATCAAATACAGTTCTCAAAAAGCGCTTGCCTGTGAATCTAGGTCACAAGATGAGACAGTCTATCAGCACATGCCAGCCCTGGTAGGGTCACCTTTCTACAAAATGGCTTTGCCACTTCTTCCCTTAATAAGTAAGAAAGGAAACCTGTATCTCCACCTATTGAATCTAGGCTTAGTTGTGTAATTGGATTGGTCAATAGGACATTAGCAAATGTGCTGCAAGCAGAGGTGGGAAAGCATTAGCATGCTTGTGGGTTGTGCTCTCTGATGGGAATGTGCCCCCACTGAGTAGACAAGCCCAGGCAAGGATGATGGTGAGCAACAGCATGGGGAGAAGATTCAGGCATCACATCAAGGCCCTAGTCACGTGAGTGAGGCCATCTGATCCTACCTGATTCAAGCCCAGCTGGTCAGAACAAGAAGACCTGTCTAGAATTGCAATGAGTAATATGTGTCCACTGTTGAAAGCTAATAAACATTTAGGTTACGCAGTAAGCGGGAAAAGCTGATATAGCAGCTTTAAGTGTGCATTCTAAAAACCTTGCCAAAGCAGGAGGCCAGGTGTTTCTAGAAGTAGCTGTCAAAAGATTATTAATTTCTCTTACTTTGGATGGTGAAGAAGTATAAACGGAGTATAAACGATGGGGTGAAGGAATGATCAGACAGAGAGAGTAGCCTCGAAGTTATTGAGTCTTAGATCCCTGACAGCTGTGATCAACTCTTTTTGCGATGTGTGTATGTGTATGTGGTGGTTGAAGGGAGGTGAAGCTATCACAGGCATACAACCTGCTAAAACCAGCTGGCCTGCCAACTTTGGCGTGAATGCTTAAAAACTGTGAGAAGGAATATATCACCATGTCCTATGGCAGGGGTAAGGGAACTATGGTCCAAGGGCCAAATTTGGTTGAGTACATATTTTTATAAATAAAGTTTTGTGTAACACAGCCATACCAATTTTTTACCTATCATCCATGGCTCCCTTCATGCTACAGTGGCACAGTTGAGTTGTTATGACAGAGGCCATATGACCCTCACAACCTAAAGTAATTTACCATTTGACACCTCGCAGAAACAATTTGTCAACCCCTGCTCTACAGTAATCTGGGGAGGCATGGGTTGTGCCTTAAACAGAGTCTTGAAGGAAAAAGGCAGTGTTTATTTTGGAGCTAAGGAATGAGGTAATGCTGAAGAAACACGATGAGAAGGGTACTAAGATTAGAAATGATGTTACCTCACTGCATGTAAAAATCATTATAATAGGTTAGTAGCAATACAAACAATAACTAAGCATGTATACCACTAGTGCCAGGTATGATTCTACAGAGTGATTTTTACCCAGTGATTCAATTTATGCTCAGAACAATACTATGATATACGTGGCATCATCTCCATTTTTATCAGATGAGAAAAGAGACAAAGAAAATTTAAAATGCTTGTCCAAGTTCATCAAACTAGGAAATTGGGTAGACAAGATTGAATTCCTGGTATTCTCATTCTAGACTCTATACTTTTTGAAAGCTTTAAAAAAAAAGGAATTGCAAAGTATGATTAAGGCCAAAAATTGTGTATAAATTTTGGTTATGAGAAATGAGAAGTTTCCTAAAGATATATTATTTTATATTGTCTTATGATTTTACATTTAATATTGTTTGATGATTTTATATTGCCAGACCTTCTTGGCTAACCACACCACACATTTACTTTATATACTCTTTGTGCCCTGCACAGAACTGCCATCAATGAACTGGAAATCCCCTAACTGGGGCATCCTGAGGGTGTGTCTAGTGTTATGTTGCCATGGTGATGTTGTATCAATACTGCAGCCACTGACCATCCCCAGAGGTGAATCACAACACACTCAATAAATTCTGACCATCATCTTATGTCTGTAGCAGTGGTTCAGACTGCCACCTGGTCCCTAGGAGGATGGAAGGTTCTCTTTCCCAAATAATGGTCAATAAGACGATCCTAGTTATGACAGGCAGAAGCTACTATAGGTACTATTTCTTAAAGTTATACTCTAGGTTCTGTCTGGGATTCCTACTCTGGAGCAGAGGCTGTAAGCCTAGAGTACGGGCCATGGATCTCCAGACAAAAGCTGAGCCAGCATCTATAGGACAATCAGGCACCATCATGGATTTGCTGGTACCCCAAAATGATATACATGTGGCCCATTGTAAGCATCAAATTAAATACAGGCAGAATTCCTAGAGAGAAGTTCCTTCTCAATCTGTTACCTTACTGTCACAAAGGAGAGATTCCAAATAGATAATCTCTAATAGGATCTACTTTTTATAGACTACCAGAGGATAAACTGATGCACATTTTCTCAAAGTCATTTTGGCTATTTATATCGAAAGGCTTCAAAAGCGTCCAAAGCTGGGGTTGAAGATTTAGTTCAGTGGTAGAGTGTGTGCCTACCAAGCACAAGGGCCAGAGTTCAATCCCTAGCACCTGTCCCCCAAAAATGTACAAAGCCATTCATTGACTTTAGAAAATCCAATTTTACTAACTTATCCCAAGAAAAATATCAGCAATATACTTAAAGGCTACACATTAAAGTACTACTTATAAAACAGAAAAATTGGAAACCTCCTAATTGTATAACAATAGAGATTAGTTAAATAAATGATATAATTATAAACCATTACATTAATTATATGACCATAAAAACTACACAGCTGTTTAAATTTTGTTGATAAAATATTAAATTTTAAAATCATGTTAAAACCAGTATACAACATAAAAACCTATTTTAGTAAAACAACAACAACAACAACAGCAACAACAAAAAATAACAACATGCACATCATAAAAGAATTGAGTTTAAGACAAAACCACTGTCTGGCATTAGAAGCCGGGGTACTGAACTTCCCGGGGAACAGTGGCTGTATGGTGGCACGAGAGGCTTCTGGGGTCCTGACTATGCTGCTCTTTGAGCTGGGTACAGGTTACACAGGTGTTCAGTTTGTGACAATCACTGAGCCATCCAGCAGACTGCTTACTAATACATGTATTTTCCCAAAGTTAAATTATACTAAAATGTTCAAAAATGCACAAATAATATGTGGTCTTACAGCTGTACAAAAATCTCCCTAACAATATAACGATAATGTTAGGTTGGAATAAAAGCAAGACACAAAATTAAAAAAAAAAAAGACAGAAAGAAAAAGATGTGCATTTTAGCATGGGTTCTCTTCCAGGAAAGGAACCAGTTGGTTTCATTTTCTATTTTTTATACACTAAAATCTTCATTATGTTGGTAATTTAAAAGATAACTAATAAAAAGTCACATTTTTTTAAAAGTTGCATTTCTTTTTCTTTACCTGTTACATTATACTTTTGCCTTTCCTGTGTTTTTTAGTTCTATGAGTTTTTTCGCTCTATTTTCCCAACAAGTCAAGATGTGGGCCAAGTTTTTGTCCACCAGCAGGAGGAAAAGTAGTCTGTGTGCCCAGAGGCCCACCCACAAGACACAAATGATGAAATTCAACATCTGGCTGGAGGACTCATCTGACCTGGTGGGGCTAAGGTTCCGTTAAAAAGACACCATCCTATGACTCTGAACCCTTTTAACCAAGTTTATCAAAATTCTTTATGCTGATATGAGTCTTGTTTTTGTTGGGGATTTTCCTAAAAAGAGTCAGAATCCCAAATTAAAACAAGAGGTCAGAGAATTAGCTGACTACTCACCGATCAGAACAGTTTGTACTCTACAGGCAGTGAAATAGCATAATATGCAGGTCCCAGAGTCTGCCACTAGAAAAAAGATGCTAGATAATTTCTTTCCCAAACACAGCATGGGAGCAGGTAAGCTCAATTAAAACATACCTCATCTGGATCTCTATGCATGAGACCATCTAAAAATTTTTAGAAATAAAAGAGTATTTTTTCATTCAGCTTTCAAATGAATACCAGACAGTGATTCATGTACATATTACACAATAAACAGACAAAGTTCCACTGGAGCCTCCCCAAATTTCAGGAGAAATTTAAGTAGATTCACCTAAAGGTTACCAAGAGTAAAACAATAATTAGATGCATAAATATTTCGCTTTTTGGCCAGTGCCAATTGGTTTCCCACATAACTCTCCTAATTACCATGTGACAAGCTACTTGAGGAAAGGGAATTGCTTTAAAATAACCCTCACAATCCCAGAGGAAGGGAAGTGTTCCTAAATCTTCAATAAATTTCTCCAAACTAGCCTTACCTTATACCTCCATTGTTCAGCATCCGTTGTATGCAGGCTGCATGCAAGGTGCAGAGCAACAGAGCTAAAGTTCCTGTGCTCTAGAGTTTTAGGAGTTAGATGTGCAAGGTGATAGACTAAATGTAAAAAGACCCATATTTTCCTCCCCCTAAATTGATTCCCTTGATAATATTAAGAATGTTTTTACCTAGACTAACCTGAAGACTTGGTTTGGCCAATAAAAGGTAGCAGAATCACAAATGAATAGCATCAAAAATTAAATACTTAGAAATTAACCTAACCAAGGAAAGTAAAAGACCTCTACAAGGAAAATTACAGTACTCTGAAAAAGGAGAGCAAAGAGGACATCAGAAAATGGAAAGACATCCCCTGTTTAATGAAATCCCAATCAAAATACCAACAGCATTCCTCCCAGAACTAGAGAAAACAATCCTAAAATTTGTATGAAATCAGAAGGGGACTAGGAATAGCAAAAGCAATTCTGGGCAACAAGAACAAAGCAGGAGATATTTCAATTATATTTCAAAGCTACAGTGATAAAAGCAGCATGTTACTGGCATACAAACAGCCATGTGAATCAATGAGACAGAATACAAGGATGCAGAAACATCCCCGGGCACATTCAGGTATCTGATCTTTGACAAAGGGACCAAAAGTATACACGAATAGAAAGACAGACTCTTTAACAAATGATGCTGAGAAAACTGGCTATGCACATGCAGAAGATGGAATCTAGACCTATATTTCTCACCACATCCTAAACTAAAATCAAAATGGATCAAATATGTAAATGTTAAAGCAGAAAAAATCTGCTAGAAGATAAAAATAGGTAAAACTACTGTAGACATAGGTGTAGGCAAAGACGTTCTGAATAGAACCCCAAATACACAAGAAATAACATGAAGAATCTATAAACAAGATCATATTAAATTAAACAGTTTCTGCATAGCAAAGGAAACAACCAAGAGAAGTGGGAGACAACCTACAGAATAGGAAAAAAAATTCTGCCAGCCATTTGTTAGACAGAGAACTAATATCTAGAAATATATAAAGAACTTGAAAAAATTAGACCCCCCAAAATAAAAGAATCAAAAAATGGGCAACTGAAATGACTAGACATTTCTCAGAAGAAGTATAAGGGCTAATAAATAAATAACAATGTTCAACAACATTGACCAGTAGAGAAAAACAAATTAAAACAACACTGACATTCTGACTTACTTCAGAAAGAATGGCTGTCATCAAGTAACTGAATAATATCAAAAGCTGGAGAGACTGTAGGGGAAAAGTAACCCTTTTCTATTGTTGGTGGGAATGTAAAATAGTGAAACCATTATGGAAATCAGTATGGAGATTCCTCCAAAAACTAAAACTAGAACTTCCATTCAACCCTGCTATTCCCCTTCTAGTTATCTTCCCAAGAGTTAAAGACATATTATAGTAATATGTACATGCATTCCCATGTTTATAGCAGCACAAATCACAATCGTTAAATCTTGGAAGCAGCCTATATATCCGTCAGCAGATGAGTGGATAAAGACAGTGTGGTATTTACATGTGAGAGTACTACGCCACCATAAAGAAGGATAGAACTTGAGTCATTTGTAGGAAAATGCTTGCACTTTGAGACCATCATGTTTAACTGAAACAAATCAGATGCAAGCTTAAATATCACATGGTTTCTCGCACATGAGAAACCCAAAATATAAAAAGCAAAATAAAAGTAGATAATAGGAAGTAGGGAGATAGATCATTTGCAAAAGGGAAGGGAACCAAGAGATGGATGGAGAGAAGGAAAGTGGATGAAAAAACAATTCAGACATGTTATATAGATGTACAAAATCCTCATGAGGAATACAATCATTATGTACTGCAAGCATGTACTAATAAAATGTTTTTTAAAAGAGAGAGAGAGAGATACAAATGGGATGGTTCCAAGTCCAGGCCTCTGGGAACGTTACGTGCCTTTGTTCTCTTCTGGAATCTCACCCCTGTGCGTAAACGGGGCCAGCCCACGCGGAGGAGAGCTGAGGGTCCCCAGCCAACCATTAGCACCCCAGAAACAGAGCTGACTGGCTGACCTGCAGCAGACCCACGACACATGGCGGGCCAGAGGTAGGACCAGATGAACTACACAGATGAGCCTGGTTAAACCTGAAGACCCAGGGAACTAACTGTAAATTAAATAAAGGACTGAGGTCTTCAGCCATCGAGTTCTAGCATGTGCTTAGGTCTGCTACATAACACTGCCTAATCAATACACGCAGGAAGTGCTAGTGCTGATCAGACAAACACAAACATGTCATGGAGCACTTGTAACATTATTCCAAACTACTCAAAATTACAAATGAATCATACAATTTTGATGTACAAACAACAGGGCTGAACAGCCACCCAGAGAGAATTTAAAAGAAGTCATATATCTAGAGAAGGCCTAGTGCAAGACGGCCATAGTTCCTCCAAGAAATTTTTTATGGGTGAGTTGAATTTGCCTATGAGTCATTCTTTGTTTTTTTTTTTTTTTTCTCTCTCTCAAACACAAGAAGCTCTTTCACTCAATTAAGCCTGTTAGACTTGATAACAATTGTCTAGCTTGATTCAAAGCAGCCATAGCCTCTCTGACACATATTCAGCCTCCAGTACTCAGCAGGCCGAAACTTTAAATCCAACCTCCCTGAATTTATGACACACATACAGTAGCAAGTCCCTAGAGGCTGAAAATCAAACTGTAATTCAAAGGCCACCAGGCTAAGGAAGCAGCCAGGAGATAAATCCCAATTTCAACCTTGGATTGTCTGCTAGTTGATTCAGTGGACTGTCAGCCATATTTAAAAATAAAATAAAACTACAAAGACACCAGATGGCATGTTCTAAAGTGAAACAGGATGATGTTTTCAGGATTTCTTCAAAAGGTCCTTATTATCTAAAAAGAACTGTGATGTGGGGGTATTTCAAGGGTCCTAGAATCAATGACCCCAATTAGTCATTTGCAGACACTTCTAAATTTTAAAGTAAAATGATCTAAGAAGCAATGCAGACCATCAAGGACAAACAAACCCACCACACTGACTGGTGGTGATGTGACAGACGTCCAAGCAGCCCATTTCTGGAGCTGGCAAGAGAACACGGCAAGGAGCCGCTGAGGCACAGAAGGGTGGTACTCACCTTGCATCCCTCACAGGCGCTGACCCCGTAGTGGTATCCCGATGATTTGTCCTGACAGACGAAGCAGGGCTTGTACACTCGTGGGGGAGGCAGTGGAGACGGCGGGCTTGGGACCAGCTCCTCAGAGCTGGTGCTCTGGGTTTCGATTGCTGCAATGGAGACAGGGCAGGGGGAGAATATGTATTTCAGTTCCTTTATTTTTTCAAGAGTGAACTCATGTGCCCCAAGTTCAGCAGTAACATTAGCAGGGACATGCCCATAAAAACTGTTGTCGTTGTAGGCACAGCAGTGACAATACTGACAGCCACATGGTACTGTATGGTTTACAAAGCAATCTCACACATCGCTCTAATTTGAAGTTCACCATAGCACAGTGAGGGTGATGTTTTTATCACCAATTTACCCTTGAGAGAAAAAGATACTCAGAGAATGCAGTGACTTGTCTTAGATAGTTGATTTTCATATGAGGTGATGTTTTATATCTGTCCTCCCCCTACGCTGTATGGATTTCATGAGGTCCAGAAACCTACCTGCACTGTTTACAAGTGTGTCCCAGGATGACAAGAGGTCCTGACACATAGCGGGTGATCAGCAAATATTTGTTGAATTATTTCATGAACCTTTTCCTTTTCCTTCCTTATTTCAAGTACTAAATGCCCCTCTAAGTAGTTAAGTGATGAAATTAGAACTCAAATAGCTCTCTTATACTCATTTGCTTTCTTTAAAAAGTAATTAATTAGTCCTTTGGAACAGAATCAACTGTAATTATAGTATTTTCATAATTCAGGAGAATCTTGGAATGAATTCTCATTAGCGTAGTGCAGGTCTTAGTAGATAAATCTGTGATGATCTTTACTGGTGAGATCTAAGGATTTTGTGATGAAGACATCAGCCTGGAGTGCATATTTCTTGCAGTAAATAGAAGCCCTGACTCTAGATATGGCACATCAGTGCCAAGTGTCCTGTACAAGATTTGGCTTCTGATCCGTCACAGAAGCTTACCAGCTATGGCTATAGAGCTGTGAATGCAAAAAGCACCCCTCACAGTGAACTAATTGGCTTCATTGAAAAGGAATGAGGAATAATGACATCAACAAGAAAACACTACTGGTTAAAATTACAAAACGGCATTATCGATCTTTGTTAAAATTCAACGTATACACACAAAGAATCACCCACAATCCTTTCATTCAGAGAAATGCACCGTGATCAACCCGGTATACATCCTGCGGGATTTTTTTCTCTGCATATAGATGTTTTTGTTTGTTTACTAAGATGGAATTATACTAAGATCAGGATGTTGTCCAGTTAACAAAGTCATGGACTTATTTCTTTGTCAATAAGTACTCTTCCTGCAAAACACTCCATCGTGATGAACATTTCTGCAGCCAATCTCAGCACATCGCCAACTATTTCCTTAGAATAAATACTAAGAAGTAGAATTATTAGCTGAAAAGGAATGTTATTTCAAAGCTATTTTGCTAGTTTTTAATTCATGTTGATAAACTGGAAAGGCTGTCAATTTACACTCATCAACCTAGCAAGCCCTTCCCTACGTGGCTCCCGGATGTTTTGGACTGGTCTGATTGGTGCAGGAAACAGCTCTGACAGAGCCACGCTGTCCCCACCATGATCACTCCTACACTGTATTCTTCAGAGAGCAGGGTGTGTGTATGTATGTGTAGAGGAGTGTTTTCATGTTCTATTTGTGTGTGTAGAACAGCTACTCTGGCTTGTCTAAGAAAGTTGTAAATAGAATTCTGTTAGGGCTGGATTCAGCTCTCAGAACTATGCCCTGAATTTCAAAAGTGGGTGGCTATTTCCATAAATATGCCACTTTAAATACAGGCTCTGTAAAAAGTCCAGCATTTCATCCTCCCAAAAAGAGGAAACACAATTGTAGGTAATTTAATACCCGAGAAATTTAGAATAAAACAAACAAACAAAAAAAGGCAGAAGCCTATGGGATGTCAAAAATCCCAGAATATTTTACAAAGGTTGGTACAAGTCTTTTTCTCTGGATGAAGTCAGAAGGCAGTTGTCGTGAACAAAAATATTCTGTTGTATGCAGTCAATAGTGAGAGCCCTTAGCTGGCTTGGAAGTTTACTCCTGCAATTGTGGCACTGGGAGGCTGAGGCAGGAAGATCACAAATTCAAGGCCAGCCTGTACTGCATGGCAGAGAGAGAGAGACAGACAGACAGACAGACAGACAGACACAGAGACAGAAAGCCCTAGAGCTGTGATGAGTTCACCAGTAAAGCTATGGAGTTCCCTAAGTCAGTCCAATAGATTCACAGACTGTTCATATGCTTGATCCCTGATTTCATCAAGTGAGTATAACACGCCAGGGCTTACACTACTTGCATATGGAAAATACATGGTATTTTCTCTCATCCTTGACAGGTCTGGCCGAATGGAGAATAAACCAACAATTAGAACATAATGTGGTGTTTTCCAAATGTGGATGTACATTAGAACCACCTGGGGCACTTTTTAAGGCCTAATGCTCAAATTGTATCATAGACCTATTGTGCCACAATGTCTGAGAATGGCAGTCAAGAAATCTGTTTTTAAGAAATATTCTCGGGTCAATCCAAATAGAAGGAGCTTGCCAACCACTGATATAAGGACCAAGGGAAGTACAGACCCCATCCAACTCAGAAGAAATCAAAGAGCTGTGGTTGGTTCCACTTGGTTGTGTTTTGTAATCTGAATCCTACAAATGCTATAAATGAATGCAGCACAGACAGAAACAGAAAAGGTTTCATAAGACAAGCAATAGTGATCTGCAGAACAATTTTCCCACTAGTGGTAAAGAATTAAATACTTGGCCAATATATTTAGATAGCACCCTACAACTTGGCAGTAGAGATGGACCTTTATAATACTGAGATTTATTGTGTTGTACTCTGCTGAGAACAACATGAGGAAAAAAAAAAAGAAAGAAAGAAAGAGGAAAGTTTCAGTGGTACAGTCAGATCGCCAAGCCTGGCCTCAGGCAAACATGCCAAGACAAGCTGTAGAATTACAACCAGACTATAGCATTAAGATCAAAGATCTGTACTTCAATGCAATCTCTTGCCTCTTAGGTAATACTGCAAAAACATATTTTGGTCAAGTTTATTAGAGCTCCTCTTCCCTGATGTCCTCTCCTACCCAAATAAAGACAGTGGGAAACAAGGTAGGTGGCAGAGCACCCCAGGGCTCCCCTTGCACTGAGTACTGCTGGGATTTAAGGTAGATAGAGTGGTTGGCCATTGATCTGTTCACTGTCATCCTGCTAAATCAATAATCTATTAGTCCCTTTAAACGAGAGTTAGATTCATCAAATGCCCTTGAGAGGCCTCAAACATTTTGTTCCTTATTCCAGGCAAGCACAATCAGTCTATGGAATGATAAAATTTTTGCTCGCAAACTCTGCCGGCTCAGCAGCAGACAATGTGTTCTGTATTGGCTCATTCAGCGATCTCAGGCAGGCCAAAAAAGCAGTTTTTAGACTTCCCAGGAGGAAAAGAAGCTTGTGTCATTCAATAAAACAACTGCACTCCAGCCATCCTGATGTGATTTCAGTTTGGTGAAGCAGTCTTTAAGGAATAATTCGGATCTGCTTTT
>PVJO010011568.1:0-42070 GCA_004026905.1 Hystrix cristata | reverse complement strand
GGGGGAGCCGGCTGCAGGGCTCACGAGGCTCAGCAAAGTCAGCAGCAGAGACGCTGAGAGCGCGCCTCCTCCGCAGCGCACAGGCCTGGGAGACGCGAGCCCAGAGGAAACCCAGGCGAACCGGAGCTGTGCGGGCAGAAGCTTCCAGCCCACGTTTTAAACCTCTGTACTCCACAACTTTCAGACGACTGCCACTAAGGAGAACACTGCTACCTTCACCTTCCTTGTAAAATCAGTTATGGGAATTGCTCCTTTTAAATCTGCTCCTCCGGGTGTGGTGTAGATCAGCCTCAGAATTCTTACTGGGAGAGACACTGCTGCTTTATATTTTCAGACTATTAACGCTGAGAGGCCATGTCATACTTTCTGCCCCTCACAGATTGATAAAATTCAATGAAAATGGAACTCTAGAAAGAAAGAATTAGGGGAAAACAAAGATTTCCACAGCTCAAGCTTCAACTTTGTCTTTTAAACTTGATTTACTAGACAAAATTATCGATTTGCTATAAAAGTTTCCACACACTTGCTCTCCATTTCTGTACTTCTTCTGTAGACAGGCAAAAGGCTGTTCAGGATCCAGGACGATTCCTGGCTCAGATCTTGAAAAGCACTGCTGTAATAGGGCTTCATACTCAGAGGTTGTTTGCAGACAAAACAATAACAAAACTCAACCAAATCTGCACAGATTGGAACTGTAGAAAAGCAGAACACCAGCCTTTCCAGGGCTGCAGCTATGGTCAGCTCTGCCACAATGCAGGGGTTGATCTCCTTCCCAAAGAAAAGAAAAGAAAAAACTCACCAAATTAACATTGCTATTAAGAGGACTTGGCACTTAAGAACTCAACTCACCCGACAAAACAGTATAAATGTCCTTGTTGTTACAACACACCTGAGTGTCACTTAAACACACAGAAACATTTCCAACAATAGCTCCCTTCACAATTCCTTACATGCTTGGGATTTTTCTAAAGGTTAGATTAAGTAGTAGATAAGATTTTTAAGAGAGTTCAGTGTACTTTTTTTTTCTTTGTAAGAGCTAATTTACGGCTGGCTAACCCATGTTGACAGATTGCAGGATTTTATGCTGGGGCTGATTAGAGGCAGGCAGGCATCATGTGTTGTGAAAGTCTGCTTTTTTACTAGACCCTTCCGTGATTAAGGCAGTATTTTAATGCACTCTCTGGGCAGCTGAGCCTTAAAAAGGAGTTGTAAAGCAAAAGGCATTTCCTGCAGGGCCCCGGGGGAATTTGAGCCCAGCGCTCTGGGGTCCCAGTGGGCGGGAGTAATTTTAGCTAATTAATGGAGAATGGCAAAGTGTTGAGTTTGGTCAACATTCAGTTGGGCTTCATTTTTTGTTGGCACCAAACAGGGCAGATCTGGATTCTCCCTACCCTACCTTTTTTTCCCTGCAGATTCACTGCAGGATTGCAAAGCCCACAGCTCATATACATTAGGGAGAAAGTCAAAGGAAGCGCCAAAGTTCAACTAAAGTACAAGTAATTAGAACCAGATTCTCCACTGCTACTTGTGTGCGCGCATGCGTGTGTGAATGCGCGTGTAGACATTTTATTAAAATGTCATTTACATGCCTCCAAATGTTCAAGGGGGAATGGGAGACTTGGTCATTTAATTTTTATGTCACCTTTTTATAAAGGGTTCTGCTTTTAATCATTTTTCAGGAGAAGTGGTTTGTCTCCACACATGTGGGATTTGGAAATCTGTGAATGCATTCTGAAATTAGGCAACTGCCACGTAAGGAAAGCTTTGCTTTGAAACTGTCCTGCCTCTGTGGCTGGCTTTGTTATTATTAAGTACCTCCAAGATTAGTCCTGGGTTTGGGGCAGGCAAGGAAGGGAGGGAGCCAGCAGGAGCGAAGGAAAACATCACTGCAGGCTCTTGGCAGTCTTGACTCAGTAACCTGCCCGTGACCCTGAAGAAGTGTGTGTTTGCCCGGGTCACCACGATTCCTGGCCGAGGGCTGGAGCTGGGTTATGAGAATCCCTGCTATTCTGACCACACATGTAACAGGTGCTGAACACAGTCAGGGGACAAAAGGAGGGGCTAGGGGGAAGACTTTGATTTTTGGAGGCTTTAAGGAAAGCCTTGCTTTTCAAAGTGTGGCCCTGGACCAAGAGAGTCAGGATCCTCTGGGAAATTGTTAAAATGCAGAATCTCAGCCCGACCCAAGAAATAGACTAGGCATCTTAACAAAATCCCCTGATAATTCCTATACACATTAATGTCTGAGACAGTCTAACATGAAAACGTCTCTTCATTGTCCTAACCACCCCACAATCCCAAACATTTTGCTGAGTCAATTTGGCATGGGAACTCCTTCAGTTTCCCTTTGCACAGGTCCTCAATAAATACATACTTCACCTTGTTAAGTGCTTAATACATTAAGATCTTCAGGCTATGTGTGTTTATGCTCTCCATAAACCAGAAGCCTCCTCCTCTCCCACGGAATTTTGGCAGTGGCTTTGACTTGGCAGTGTGTTCAAAGTTGCAAAGGAAGAGCCTGAACTAATAGTAACTACTATTTACTGAGCACTTACTATGCGTCATGGGTTCTGCTAAGTGCTTAACGCATATTAACTCATTTACTCCTCCTTAAAACCGTGGGGAGGACAGAGAACAGCAACTCTGCCCTTTAGAATAAGGAAATTTAAAAACACAACTGATGGCAAAATATGTATTAGTATTATTCCATTAAGATACTCATCTTTTTAACTTTTAATTTTCTATCCTCCCACTTTTTTTCATTAGTAAAGACTGAATCCGGGGCCTTCACACTAAGCTATATCCCCAGGACCCCCAGCCATTTATATTTTATTTTTTACTTTTGACACAGGCTCTTGCTAAGTTGCTAAACTGTCCAGGTTGAGCCTCCCAGAGCTCCAGGACTACAGATGTGTGCCACCATGCCTGGCTTTGCTCATTTATTTCTCAGGCCAGAAAGGTCACCAAGATTTGGTCTGCTCAGGACTATTCAAGTTTAAGCTGCAGAACTGTATGATTCTCTATTAATCCTAGGTTATGATTTTTCCAAACATTGATTTGATTCAAGATAGGGTTAAATGTGACAAGCTAGTTTGGACCTCAGAAGGGAGGAGGCGCAGGACCCACTCATTACTCTGGCTTGCCGCTACACCTGCGTGAGCTCATGGCAGCCACGGATATCATTCTCAGGACTGATTTCCAGCAAGGGAAGTGCTGTCGTATTTTCACAACAGACCATGACACATCCAGCACCTACATTTAATTTTCATAATATTCATTCTTCCTTCAAGGAACATATTTGAAAATTATCTCATAGGGTGTCTTGTGTGATGCTTTATATCACTGTTCTCTAGGACACACTAAAATAGCTTATGACTGGGTTCAAATAAATTCTCCCTTAAATCACTTAACAAGATAGCACATCTAACTGCTTATTAATGATGTGAAGTGGGAGGTGTCAGACATGGAACTGCATTAAGGGAACAAATGGGGGAACAGGTCTCAGGAGTCATGTATAGATGAAGCTAATTGCACCAGAATTTAAGGTCCCCCTAAAGAGTTAACCTCAATACCAAATGATTCAGTTCCAGAGTCCACTTCTAATCCGGATTCCCATAATTTTCACAAAGCCAATATGGTACTAATAAATGACATTTTCTATTGGTTCAAATTTCTTGCATTTGCAAAGTAGATTAAAACAAGAGCATTAAAACCTATATCCCTGCAGATATACATTCTTTGCTTATATACTGTAAACATAGTTGAAAAGTAGGCAGGTATCAGCCTTAGAGAAAACTAATAGAGTGATGAGTCCATTTTGGAATATTTAAGTGAGGCAACAATAAAATTATGCTTTGTCACATGCCTTGAACCATCTCTGAGTTCTAAGAAAGTTCAACTGATTTCACCAGAATTTAGCTAAACCAGTTTCTCAAAAACAAATTATGAAATTGCAGAAATTAAAAAAAAAAAAATCCTCTGATTCACTTGATAAACTTGCTACAAAGAGGGCCCCCCCTCAGGTATATACCACATCAGTGGGCCACAATAACTGTAGAACTAATTTAATCCTCACACATTAATATTACCTTTTTTGGTTCATGTAAGAAAAGAAAACACCATGAGCTTGAATTAAACTTTGTGTGAAAGTGATGGGAAGTTCATGGTCCTTGCTGCCAGGTGAATCTGGATTCAATCCCTCTTCTGCCGCTTATGAATTTAGTAGCTATAGAATTTTCTTTGCTTCCTTGAGTCCTAGTGTCTCTTGCCTATTCAGATAATACCAAAATTGTTGGCAAGAAGGAGACAATGTTTGCGACTTGCCTGGCATACAATAATTGCTCAATAAATGATACCTAACCACCCCTTCTCATCTTCTGCCCCCAGGAAAAATTTTTTTTCTTTTCCATCTTTCCTAATCTAGGGCATGGTTTCTCAGCTAGGACCAACTTTGCCCCTTAGGGACACTTTGCACCACCTGAAGATGTTTTTGGCTGTCACAAGTGAAGGCTGCTGCTGTCATCTAGTAGGCAGAGGCCAGGGGTGCTACAAAACATCTCATAATAAACAGGATTACCCCTCCCCAGTTACCTGCGCTAAAGGTAACAGTGCAAACAGTGCTAAAGTTGAAAAATTTCGATCTAGGGAAGGATATCAGTCCTCCTAATATAGGGAGACTGGGACAAAAAATAGGGGACATCAGAAAATAATCTCCGGCAGCAGTTCTGGGGACATGGAACCAGCAAAGTTCTAGAGGGCAGAAGGCAGAGACACAGTTCTTATGAACAGTCACTTAACCTTCCTGATCCTCGGCTTCCCAACCTGAAAAATGGATGGCAAGCACACTATTACACTGCAGGGTTTACATTTCATAAACTGTAAGAAAAGTTTTAAAATGTAAAAAAATAATAACACTGATTATTAGCATTTTGGGGGAGAATGCATAAGTCCATAGCTTAACAATATGACAAATATTATTATCACCACAGAAAATGACAGAAATGTCTACAGAGTCTAGTCAAATAATAACAGTACAGCAACAGTAGTAGGTAATATTGAAGCACCTATTATGAGCCTGTTACCTCTCATTTTGCTCTCAGCATTTTACGTATATTCACTACTTTGATTCCTCCCGTGACCCCATGACACAACTAGTTTGAGTACGTATTCCTTTTTTACAGGCAAGAAACCACAGACACAGGGTGAGTAGGGAACCTACTCGAGGTTACACCATTAGTAAATGACGAGCTTGGATTTGAACTTAACTGTTCTTGGATTCCAGGGTAAAGAGAGGACAATGACATCTTTCTCACAACTGCCCAGGACTTCCACAAGCAGCTGTTCCAGGTGGCAGGTTTCAGAGTATAGAGAATATGACTAAAGACAGACACGTAATTACACCAACAAAAGGACTAAAGGGAAAACTGAAAAATTAAAAAGAAAGATGCTAAGGAAACAGAAATAGTGCCCTTTTTCTTTCCAGTCAGGGCAATAAAACAGGAAAGTCCCCCAGAAGCAAACACAGGAATTAGAAGGCACACACAACACACCCACTCACCACTCCTGCATCTTCCCTGCCAAGAAACCAGCCCCCAGCAGGGACATGGCAGCGGCTCAGACCTGGTGCCAAAGGCCTTTGGCAGGGCTCCAAGGGCGTGGGGCTGAGCACTGTCAGGAGCAGTCGGCAGGCCAAGCGAAGCCGGCACAGTTGCCAGCCCCGGCTCTCCGTGGCCTGGAGTGCCCTCGCTTACCTCAAGACCACACGCACGGCCGTAGCCAAGGTTCATTCAGCAGGAGAAGGAAAATAATATCCCGAAGTTTAAAATTGTGCTCTTCGGTCACTGTCAACATTAGAAGCTGGTGGCACACGCCTGTAATCCCAGCACTCTGGGAGGCTGAGGCAGAAGCACCGCAAGTACGAGCTCAGCCTGGGTCCCCTCAGTACCTTAGCAAGACCTTGTCTCAAAATTTAAAAAAAAAAAAAAAAAAAATTTAAAAAGGGCCAGAGATGTAGCTCAGAGTGAACTCAGTAGCCAAGTTCAATCCTAGTACCATGCATACAAATCCACACACACACAAAGAAAAGAAAGCCCCAAATAAGAGCTGAATTATTCTCTTCCCAAGAGGAACAGAGTGAGTGGGAGGAGTGACTAGAAATAGAATAATTGCGAACATCTCTACCATACCTTCTAGTTGACTTATATGAACATTTTGTTACTGCTGGACCTGAGGGGATAGATCCATTCAAAAGGATGTACCAAAGGAAGAAAATATTCAAAAGAGAGGAGAACTAGAAAGAGAGAAGGGGGAAAATCAGGAAGGGAAAAAAGGAAAGAAAGGGGAAAGGGAAATAATGGAAAAATATGAATAAACCTGCTGTAAACAGGGAAGGAGGGAACAGAAGGGAGAGATGGGAAAGAGGGGGAAGAACCAAGATACACCATGTACAGGTATAAAATAACTGTGATGAATGTGATCATTATGTATACAATGTACCAATACATGTTCTTGGTTAAAAATTTAAAAAATTTTAAAAAAAAGGATGTACCAGGTGATATTTCATTTGAAAAGATTCTCGAGTTTCCATAGAGTTGTTCAGACTATAGAAAACTAATCCCATGTCATTGTCAAACTGCTGTGACACTGGTGCTGATTTTTTTTCCCTGTCTTTTCTAACAGTGATTTCTTGATAGGAAAGAAGTTTCAAAGTGCTTTAGTTTCATTTCTTAAAAAACTGCTGAGGAAAACTTGAAAAAATAATTCAAAAATTTACACCCACATTCTGTGAGCAATACTCAAGCCTCGAGTCTTCTCTGGATATTCCCAGAGTTTGTCCATCTCTACAGTAAACTGAGTCATGTGGTTGGAAGGATGACTCTGAACCAGCCTTCCTGGACTGAAATCCTAGCTACTATTTTATTACCTGTGAGGTTCTGGGCAAGTCGTTTAACATCTCTGAGCCTCGATTTCTGCTTGTATGAGATAATAGCATGTCCCTCAAAGGACTGCTGTGAGGATTAAACATGACATCATGTAAAACACCAGGCAAAGTGCTTCCCACACAGCAGCGACCCACAAGCAGACTCACTTTCAGAATGGTCCCTACCAGGCTTGTGCTGAGGAATCTCAGGGCTGTGTGCTTTTCCTGGGTGTTAGTCTTTACCTCTCAATGTGCTGAACTTCACTTCTAGTTTCCCTCTCAAAATAGTCTCCCTTTCGGCTGGGCCTAAAAGACATGTCAGCCATCCCTCCTCGCAGTCCCCTGTCTGTCCCTTCCTTCCCAGGCCCACAGGCATCCATCCAATGTGTGCCACAGTTCTTCTCCTCATGGGGTCCCTGGCCAGTCCCCAGTTCCTGCTGCCTGCCGAGGACCCAAGAAACAGTTTCTTTACATATCTCCTTAGCACAGGACCTCTCAAAGACAGCTGCTCCAAAGTGTAGTCCCAAACCCTGGACAAAGCAGTTAGGGCAGGGAGGGCAGAATCAACTGTCAGTCAGTGCCATGCAGCTGCTAAGCAGGGTGCCCCTGACAGGGGCAGGCCCTGGCATAAATGCTGGGTTATGGAAGATACTGCTCCCTGCTTGTGTGAACAAAGAACTGAAAAATACCAGGCAGCAAATGTGGCCCAAGTCAGGGGCGGGATGTGATGTGTGCCCGGGCTGCCCCGATAGGGAACACACAAATGCTTTGGTTGTCTTAAAAAAAGTCTCCTACACAGTGGGAGCTTAATAAATTTGAATCTCAAAAATGAATAAAAGCAATGAAATCTGCATAGAAATTCTTACCTGAGATATCAAATAAAGGGTGACAGTTTCAGCCAAATCAGCAAATCTGCCAACAACACATGTCCTATGGTGGCAGATGACCCAGGTGTGTTTTCACTAACATTAATCCATTTGCTCCCTGTGACAAGTGTGTTAGGACAGGAGCTGCTATCCTGATTTTTTTTTTTTAATTTTTCTTTTTCACATCAGGAAACTGAAACTTAGAGGAGTTGAATGACTTGGCCAAGGTCACACAGTTAGCAAATGGCTTGACCCAGAACTGGCCTCCTCGATCCACTTACAAGATTACTGTGGATGAAAAACAAAGCCTACATTTCTGTGTCTTACAGCCCTATGAATTTTTAATGTTTTAAGGCAGGGTCAGCAAACTTTGTAACAGAGGGCCAAAGAGTAAATAGTTCAGGCTCTGTGGGCAAATCTACACCACAGATACTTTGCCATTGCAGGGGTCAGCAGCCATAGTCAGGATGCAAATGAGTATGTGTGGTGTGTTACAATAAAACTTTACTTACAAAACCAGGCTGCAGTCCAGATATGGCTCAATTTGCTGACTGGTGCATTAAGAGAGGAAAAAAAAGCCATTTCTTCTTACAGTAACAGCACATGGTACTGTACTATAAAATGCATGCTTTTCCTTACTTCCAGGGTGAAGACAGAGTATGGCAGCCATATGTCACAGAAATGTGGGCAATATTTTAAAGACACTAACACTATAGTGTGTTGTAAGGGGCTACATATATTCTTCAAAACTAACCTCATGTATACATTTTCATTAGTTAGGGAGGTCAACATGTCTACCATAAATACATTTTAAAATTCCTTCCTACATTTTCTGTCCACAGGGATTATTTATCATGCCTTGTTCCCTGGCCTAGAGCCAGACAGAATATGGGAGTTTTAATACCTTTAATCCATTACATGGACTTTTTAGAGCTTCATAAGACAAAATAAAATGCACTCTCATGGTCATATATGCAATAAACCTGATATGTCACTTAATATTTCATGTCCTGTTTTATATTTCAGTTGTGACTTTTTCCAGCTTTCAGTGTGCAAAATGACACAATTTCAGCCATTTTCTTGATCTAATTTTTTATTTGTTTAGTGAACGCTGGTCAATTCATGAATAGTAAGTCCCACTGTGGACTTTGAGGGGTGATTATTATTGTACTCTAGTATTCCAAAGTTTAAAAATAATTGTCCACTGATATATGTGACCCAGTGTATGGCAATGTGGCAATTTGGTCATGTTTAATTTTATTAGGCCGTGTCATCTCGCTTTGAAAGAGAGATATGCAGTGTTTCTACAGCCAGCTAGTGAGGCAGCGCTGGTCTCTGAAGATGGCCCACACCATGAGCCACACCTCCCATAATGCAGGAGATCTGTTTTTTCTGAAATTGCTTATAAACCTCCCTTACACATCCACCCCAGCCCACATATGAGTGCCACCTGCTGATCACCTGCACACTCTCTTTATTTTGAGATGCAGATGTTCCCTTCTAAGGCTGTTTTCTTTTTATTTGTTCCTCCAGGGGACAACCTGAATTCACCTCCATATACTGGACATTGCAATTCAAAATAATAGCAAAAGACCTGCAGGTAATGGGCCATAATACTCACTTGATACCCACTAACAGAGGGTTTAGATCACTTGCTCTCTGTTACCTCTCGTGAAACATCTGTTTCATATGAGCCAGTTAAAAGTGCATACATCTGTAAATAATAAGCCTGTGTGTGCACATAATTTAATGAATTAGGACATAAAAAGGAATTGAACAGTAGGGGCACGGCAATTAGAGCAACTGCCCATTTTGTTAAAAATGTATTGTTTTCAGCTTTCACTTGGGAACCCTTTAATTATTCTGTGGGTTCTGAAGCTCCCAACACTCCCTGCCCCCAACTCCCCACAAAGAAAATAGGAATGTATTTGATTTAGTTGGTACAAAGAAGGTCCCTGACATTACACAGAGCTGAGTGGGGAACTTCCAGCTTCCTTCTTCCTATGCAGGAAGTTTGAGGTAGGTACCTCGACTTCTCAGTGCCTAGGAACCGTCACCTGTAAAATGGAGCGAATAGCCATGCTTTTCTCTTCAGATTGCTGGAAGGATTAGTTGACACAGTTTAAACACCTGGCACAAAATAAGCACTCAAGAAATATTAACCGTGTGATGGCAATTGTTTCATTTTAAATCATAACCTGGCACCATCAATAGGGTAGGAGGGAAACTTTGGTTCAAAAGTTTCTCTTGGGGCTAGACACAGTAGCATACGCCTGTACTCCCAGCTACTCCAAAGGCTGAAGCTCACAAGCTCAAGATCAGTGTGGCAATTTAGTGAGACCATAATCCTAAATAAAATTAAAAGGGGCTGGGCACGTAGCTCAGTGGTAGAGTTTGCACTTAGAATGTGCGAGGCCCTGGGTTAACTCCTCAGTACCACCACTGCAAAAAAAAAAAAAAAAAGTTTCTCTTGTTTGTTCTTTTAAGTTCATTTTAGTTTACTCTCTTCATATCATTTCTTGAGAAGGAGGGGGTTGGGGGGCAGGGTACAGCAATGCCTTAGTAGACAGGAAGTCCATTCACTAAATGTATTCTCATGATACCACTGCGGGTGCCAAAAGCTCAAGAAAACAATGTCTTATTTTCAGGAGATTGTTTCCCAGGAAACACATTCACAAGGGCTTGTCATATAAGCTAACTTGAACCTGCCAAGGTTTTGACAGCCACCTCCAGATTACTTCAGCTATTATGAGGAAATGAAATATATAAAAACAAACAAAAGACAGAAACTACTTGAGGTGTCCTAAATTTCAAGTACATTTCCACCAGACTACATTCAGCATGTTTTCTGAGCACCTACTGTGTGCCAGGCACTCTGTTGCAAAGCAAGGTACACAGATAGGAGCAAGAGGAGGCCTTCATGGAAAACAGAGCATGGCCTCCACAGAGTATAGTTTATTCCTCTTGAAGTTGGCCGAGAAGGCCATATTGACTTAAGAGTAGCTTGAAAATACTAACAGATACCTTGTGTTTATTTGAAAACCAAGCAGATGTGGAGTACAGGGATGGATATTGTATGTTGCCATGATATGATTGTTACAAGGAATATAATTTAAATCCAATTCATTGACAGTCTCTAAAAATTTTGATTTAGTTTTGCAAAATAAATGTCAAAAAAATAGGTGTGAACTATTTGCCAGGCAGGCCCCAGGGAAAGTAGTTGTACCCAAAAGGAACAGTAGTTAAACAGTGACTGAAATTACTACCCCACAGTATTCTGTTTACATTCTCCTGCAGTCTATTTACCATCTATATAAAGAGATAATTAGAGCTTGCTAATAGCAATGGAAGAGGAGAGTACAGCCAAAAGGGAAAAAGGAAATAAACAGAATGAACAAATAATAATAGCTGGGGTATATAGAACTGTGTTGTTCAATATAGTAATCACTAGTCACATGTGGCTAGTGAAAGTTAAATAAATTAAAATGAAATAAAATTAAAAGTTCACTTTCTCAGACGTATTAACTACATTTCAAGTACTCCATAGGCACACTTGGCTAGCAACTACCGTATGAGACAATACAGAAATACAGACCATTTCCATCACTGAGCAAAGTTCTCGTGGAGAGCATAGATACTGAGTATACCAAAGAGGCATGTACTTGAACATTTCCATGGACCAAGAACTACAGTATCACTGGAGAAATAGAGCTAAAGCACACACTGCCAGACCTCAAAGACCCTCCAGTACAGGGAGGAAACCTGGTCAACAAAACAAAAATAAATCAAAACACATATATAAAGGGAGAAGTGGGTAGGAACACAGAAAACAAACAATAACTAGTTGGTAATTGTAATGGCAGATATGGTGATGATTATCCAGTTGCTCACTGTAAATTCTTTTTTTTCTTTTTGCTCACTGTAAATTCATCAACTTTTCTGTATTTAAAATTTTTTTCATAATAAAATATTGGGGAAAATAGCATATTTGCGTGGGTATACTATGGCAAATACACTGCCTTATGTAAGTCTTGGATTAAAACTTCGCTCTTATGCTTGTACGGTAAGCATTATGGGTCCATCTTACACATGAAGAATGTGAGGCAACATGGAGCCCAAGAGGAGCCCAAGACCCCACCACAGAGGCAGCGGCTGCAGAGCGTCTGCCTGCCTTGGCTGCGGCACAGGGTCACGCAGCCCTGCACCTGCATCGCCCCGCCCTCACACACCCGCACCTTAGAGAGTTCCATCTGCTTTCGTCAGGAGCCCACTACAGGACTTCTGAAAAGCTACTTCAATTCATCCATCTATTTCCACAAAAAAATCACAACAACAATTAGTTAAACAAAAGCAACAGAATATAGTGTAAAAATCCAAAATATTAACCATACACTTAAATATATTTGAAGTTACTGAATAAGAGCATTACTTGGAAAACCAATAATAATCACTATGATTCATGTAAGATTCACTGAAGAGTATTAAGTACGTTATGTTTGGGATGTTCTAAACACAACAGATACTTAAAACAGGTATCAAACATCTAAATACTCATTAAATTTCACTATCTCTCAGAAATTTTTCATTTTTTTTTTTTTTTTGCAACACAAGACACACTGCTTTAACTACAAGATACCATCTTCATTTACCACTAGTATTCATCTTTCAACAAACCAAAATAACATGAAAAGCTGCGCTTGCTAATCCTTCATGACTGCTCTCAGCCCTGCGAGCCACAGCAATGACGAGGCCAGCACAGACTCCGACAACAAACAGGATGTAAAAACAAAAGGGTAGAAGTGCAAAATCACCTCATAGTTTGGGCAGAGTTTCCTCCACATTCTAAAAGGCCGTGGTTTATATGAGAGAAAATAATGTAATCAGAGGAAATTATGTGAAGAGCAGTTTTGTACAGCTCCAGTCCACCTTCTCCCCAAACCAAAACACTCTATGGTTCTTTTTTTTTTTTCTTCACATTATTAGGGCATAAAATTTTTTTGCAGAATTTTTATTCGGCTGACAGGGATAACCATCAAATTGCTGAGATGAGAAACACCAAGTAAATCATCCCACGTGGAAGCTGAAGAACAGATCAACCAGGAATGGAAAACCATCTGGACAGCTTCCTATTTCTGTGACCTCAGTCACACTACTCACCTTCCCGGAGCCTCAATGCCCTCATCAATAAAATGAGGATAACAATATCTTCCTCACAAGGTGGTGGGGATTAACTGACAATGTATACACAGTCATTAGAATAGAATTTTGTTAAATATTTAACCAGGCCTAAACCAAACTAACAAAAAAAACCCCCACATTCGTTCTTCAATTTATCCTCTTTAGAAGGCAATATTTTCCTTCTTATTCTGGGGCACATGGGCTATGATTGCTATGGTGGACTAAGTATCACTGGGCCTTTCTTGCCACTCCCCCACCAAGAGGCAGATTTATTGAGTCCCGGCTAGCCCTGTGACTGATTAACCAGCAGAATACAGTGGAAGAAAATCTATGCCAGAGCCGGATCTGGAAGAGGACTGGGAGCTTCCGCTTCCTCCTCCTTGGAAGGTTCCCTCTTGGGTGCTGTCTCTCAGAATATGGCTGCCGCGCTCTGAGACGCCGAGCCACAAGCTGACACTCCAGCCGACTGCCCCAGCTGAGCTCTGCACTGGTGGCTGACATCCATGCCAACTGTGTGAGGGAGGCTTCTTGGACTCCCAGCCCACGTAGCCCTGGCTGATGCAGCCCCAGCTGACATCATGTGGAGTGGAAGATCTGCCCAGCTGAGCCCAGTCAATCCAAAGAATAATGAGATAATAAATTGTTAGGCTGCTAAATTTGGGAATGGTTTGTTACACAGCAATAAATTGCAGAAGCGATCATAAAGAATAAGAGGTTTTTAAAAAAATCTGACCAAGCCCTAAAGAACATAATTATTTAACATTCAAGAAATATCTACAAGAGGTTGGGATTTTTTGCTTTTTGGGGCTTTTTGGTGGGGGGCGTTGAGACAGGGGCTTGCAGTGTGTTCAGGCTGGACTTGAGCTCACTATGTAGCTCAGGCTGGCCTTGAAGTTGCAGAGATCCTCCTGCCTTAGCCTCCAGAGTCCCGGCATTACAAGCATATGCCACCAAAACTGGCTAAATTTTTAAGTGGCAAGTTTGGAAGGTAGCAGTAATGATTGCTTATGGCAGGTTTACTTACTTACTTTTGTGGTATCGGGGATCGAACATACGGCCTTTGCACTGAGCTACATCCTTAGCCCCTTTTTATTTTGGGACAGAGTCTTGCTAAATTGTTAAGGTTGGGCTCAAACTTGCCATCTTCCTGCCTCAGCCTTCTAGAGTGCTGGAATTACAGGCGTGTGATGCTACACCTGGCTGTCGTGATAGGTTTAAAGTCACTCTTTCTGAACTACATTTAGAGATCACCTATAAGGCCTACATACAGTAAAACTTTACACCTGCCCCACTGTGACAAAAATGGATAACCCATTTGCTTACTGACCTTATGCACCAGCTGTGGTTCTCAATGGTTTTAGTTGTTTCATCACTCTCAGGCTCAAAGTTCTGAGGTGATGTCTGTTTTATAAGGGGTGTTTCACAAAGACTTGTGTGCATGCAGGTCATTGTGTTACTCCCATTACACTGTGAGTTCAGAGGGACAGTGTCTGACTCACTTTGGTGTCCCTACAGATCATATCCAGGAGCCTGGCACAGGGAAGATGCCCAAGAGCCCTTCTCTGGATAGAACACTGCAAGATCTAATTCATCTGTGAGCAATAAAAGTGTATTGTGTCACCCACAGTGTCTTTGGGCTAAGTGGATTGTGGCAACTTTGAAGGCGACAATGCCCACTTGTAAATGTCAGTCATCTGGGGGCTGGGGATTTAAATAGATGCCCCTGAATCAGGACCACAGAGCTACCCAAACTGTGACAAACAGAAAGGGCTGCCATCTAGCTTACAAACTGCAGACAGAGGAACCACTACACTAAGGAAAAGTGATACGTTAGCTATGACTAAAAAATACTCTTCATGATGAGCAAAGGCACATAAGCAACAGGTGTCATGCCAAAATCAGAGCAGAACGTCTATCCAGTGACTTCTGCATATTTTCAAGAGAGTAGAATCTTAATTTACATGCTCTCTAATCTTTCTACAAATCCTGCCATGTAGACAGTATTATTCCCATTTCATAAATGTAGAAATCGATCCTGTGTCAAGTCAGGCTATTTGCATTATCTCAGACCATCAGGCAAGGCCAGGGAGCAGAGGCAGGAGATACACGTGAGGGGAATGTATGTGAGAAGGCGCGGGGGGAGAAGCAGTAAAACTCTTGGGCAGTGACAACTTTTCAGTCTCTGCCGAGCAAGGAAAATTGTTATATTTTCTTCTGGAGAGAGTTTTTGATGCACAGGTGATACGATAACATCTTGAAGAACATTTGTAAGCTGTGCCTGCTCTCAGTCCAGTGGGTTTCTGGAGACTCTGGCTGAGCAGCAGAGAGACACCCAGTTCATTGACATCCTCCAACTTTCCTTACAAATCCAAACCTGTTCATCCTATCTCTAGTTCTTATTGTTTCCTCTGATAAGGAGGGCCCCAGTGAACAATTAAAGCTTTCAATAAATAATCTCTAAGCACATTCATTTGATTGACTGTTATTTGATACAGCAGTTAGTTTCAATGGGGCAGTTAATATTGATCACATAAAGTACTCCAGACAAACATGAAACAGTTCCAGAACTCCATGGATTATTACCCTTTATCTGCCAGTCATCTGGGTTACTTGTAATGGTCATGGAATTTAAAATCAATAATAACAATTAGTGTTCTGTACACCAAAACGGATGAATCATGTGAAATGGGTTTTCATATAAAAATCAAACGGAAAGCAGGTCTGTAACCTAAAGGCTTTCTGAATTTCCAGCACACATTTGGCAAGGTACTTTTACAGGAGCCTTCAGAACAGCCATCAAAAGAGAAAGAAAGGTTTCCAGGAGATACGGCCATGAAAGATGCATGTGAAACCCCTCACAGACTTAATCCAAAAAAGTGTAAGAGATAAAAGAGATCAAAATGAGTGGTAACAAATGTAGTAAAATTAATGGAACTGGCAATTACTTCTTGAGAGATGTGCATCTAGCTACGTTTTTCAGCTCTCAATTTGTAGGCATTAATTGTGATTTTTTTTTTGTAGTAAAATAGTAACAACAGTATTTCAGCTCCATAGTACCACTACTGTAATGTCTAGATAATTAAAATGCAAAGCAACAGAGAAATGTTTCATCATTAAACTGTAACCAGAGCACTATGTGAAATCATCCATTCCAAAGACTTGTTTTTCATCAATTGTTATTTATCTGATGTAAATATAAGAAGGACTAATTAAAATGTATGCCTTTTTATACAGCTTCTTGTCATTAAAGCGAATGAAAGCATTTTGCAGACCATAATGAAATAATTATGTTTGCCTTTAAGAATTCTCTTCAGTAACACATGGTAGTAGTGAGCTAAATTAAAACATCAGGAACTAAATTTTGCTGCCTCCATTTCCATTTTAGTTAATTATACCCCCAAGCTTTCCAATAGACCAGACCCTAAAAAATCTTTTGAAGCTGAAATGGCCTTCAGACCATCAGCCTTTTCAGAATTATGGACTTAGATGACATAACGAAGGTACCATAGCTGTTGAAATCTTTAATATTTTTAAGAGAGATTTAGTATGTCTTCCTTTGCTCTGAAAATTGAAGAAAAATTGGGATAGATGTAATCCACATCTTTTTTTCCCAGTTAATCGATACATTTATCTTAATTGATATTAACTTGCAGTATTCTGAATTCAACTGGGGTTTTTTTTGGTCTGATTTGGTATAATTTTAATCAGCAATGCAAGTAATTGAGCAACGACAAAGAACAAACATTTCACTAAGCCTGGTCAAATCAGGAGAGTAAATCCTTGTTCGATACTAAAACTTACAACGCAAGGCACTACCTTTCAGACAACAGTGGATCAGGCAGAACCTATGATTTTTAAAAAGCAGGACCATTTCATTGAATTTCCCCTTCTGTAAGCTTCAAATTAGAGACAGTCCTGAAGACCAAAAATAAATAAATAAATAAATAAATAAATAAATCTGGGTTTATGAGAAGACAGAAAAAGCGGAAAACTGCTGTGATTTCAGGGTTGGTGGCAAATGAAATGGCTTTAGCAATGCTGTCATATGATGCGGACGGGGGTGGGAACTTTGTACTTACAAAAGTAAACAGAAGTCCCAGGGATTAACCCTGACAATGTGAATTCCCTCACATTTTGTTCTATGCGGAGAGTTGGCAAGGTTTGTGGGTGGGTGATATTTGTGATTGCTGGATAGACTGCCTTATGGGACAACGACGAGAAATTGTTAACAGCGGGGAAAAATACCTATTTTATGACAATGTAAAATTACAGTTATGATCTGAGAATTCATTTTTATTAAATACCCCCCCCCCCGAGTTTTTCTTTGCTTTGTTTAGAGAAATCTGCTCTGGAGAATCAAGGACACAATTACCCTGTTAAAATTAGCCCTCTTCAGTTGGGGATTTAGCTCAAGTGGTAGAGTGCTTGCCTAGCAACTGCAAGAACCTGAGTTCAATTTTAAGCTCCGCCCGCCCCGAAAAAAATTAGCTCCCTTCTTTCTCCCTTTCCCGGACGGGTTCTGTGGGAACCTGGAGACTCCTGGGAATCCTTGTCCCCTGACTAGAGGAAATGTTTGACCAAGCAGGGTCACCTCGCTGACGTCAGTTCCTGTTATCCTTGCCTTATTGTAGAGGGGGCCCAGAGTCTTATCTTGCTGAGTGTCCCCCTTCCAGTTCCCCACCCTGCAAGGCCAGAGAAAAAGCCAGTCAGCAGTACCACTGCTGGCCTGAATTCCCATCTAAGAAGTTCAGAAAGCCCAACACAAATACTTACCCTCTACCACTTCCTAGAGAGAGAACTTTTGCAACTGTATTTTTCATTCATTTTAACTGGGATGTGATGGGAATCATACTTCTTAAATATCAAACAGCCAGGCGTGGTGGCACATGCCCGTAATCCCAGAACTCAGGAGGCTGAGACAGGAGGACTGCGGGAGTTGGAGGGCAGTCTGGGCTACACAGTGAGTTCAAGGCCAGCCTGAGCTACATAGTGAGACCCTGTCTCAAAATAAATAAATAAAAATAAAAACAAACAATAAAGAAGCCAGGAATGAAAAGAGGAGTAATAGGGCAACATACTGACTGAGGAGGTGGTGTTATTAGATCTTACAGATAGAGTAGTTATCTCATCTCCTATTTAATAAGAGGTACTTAGGCAAAGCCACTTACAGACAGGATACCGATAAACCTGAAACCTGAGTTGACTCTGCCCTCCTTCCCCCATCACCTCCAACTCCCAACTTCTAAAGAACCTGGGAAAGGGCTGGATAGATTTGTGAATCACAATCCAATTTCATTCCACACTCTTCCCTACATCCACCTTGCGCACAGGTGCTAAAGGAGCACAGTTCGATCTGTTCTGCAGAGGACGCCTTCTACTTATAGAGCTACTGTCTGCCACGAAGGGAATTCATGTGCGGAAGAACGACCCAGAAACACAAGGACATTTTCAGTCATAATGGAAAAATTCAGCGGGAATGCTCTAGTTATATTGACTATAGAATCCAAACAAAGACTTCTGTGTCACTCCTGGGTTCAAGGGGCAACCCAGAAGATGTTCTAACAGTGAAGTATTTCAATGATTTATGTGGGAACTGTGGCAGTATACTTGAAAGTGGGTTATTTAGAAAATCAGAGATACATATTTGCCACGACCACCCTGTAATTTGAAAAGCAAGATTTTACATTAATATCTTTGGAAAGGATTTTAGCCAAGATTTTTTTTTAATTACCCTTCATCAAAAACTCCCATTTCTGAAATAATCTATTTAATTGATACTTAACTGAATTTATATTAGGACATTTAAAATATAAAAATGTCACTTAGGCATGAATTTATTGGCACTTATACGTAACTCAAACTCTACAGAAGATTCTAAGAGGTTCTAAAATGAACACTGAATTCAGTGTTAAATAAAGTCTTAGGCAATTTATATTTTGTATTTGGGTTTTACATCTCTATCTCCTTTCAGAGAGTAACTTCCAAATTAAAAATTTCCTAGCCCTTTTTCTGCAAATTTTAAAATTTAAGGTATTATAAATTCCTAGAGATAATTGATAATCTTTATCATTTACAGTGTGTTTCCCTTCTGAGGCAGAGTTTCATGATGTCTTTGGAATGCATAAACGAGAAAATAGTAAGATTTCCTTTCTTTTTTAGATATCTTGGGGCTTAACATATATCGAAGGTAAATTATAAGTCTCTGATATCCGTGAGAACTTTCCTTAATTTTATGCTTTTAAAAAAGTCCCTGACACTACTGACCAGTTACATATTATCAGAACCAGGCTTCCAGAAATGAGAAGGAAATTTCTGACTGAGGCTGACTAAGCTAAGAGAAATTGACATTTGGGGCATTTATTTATTAAGAAAAGCAAGGTCAGATTCAACGTAAGGGCCATATAGTCCGGCTGGTGAATCAAGTTCTAACTACAGCTTCCAAATCAATTCCATAGTTTCAATTGAAGGGTATAGATGCTGACCTCTCCGACTGTTTGGTTTTTTTTGAAACCTAACCTTTTTTGGTGATAAAATTTAAATCCATGCATTTTTATTTTCCTTCTTAGTTGTATATCAATACTCTCTGCCAAACATACCGCCAAAAGATTTCTTTTTTCTACGGGGAAGGAAAACTTTGTTAATCTTCCGCTTGTTTTCAGAATGACCCTGGCCTGCACTCTTTCGGAGATTTAAGCAAAAGTCCCTTTTCTTCTCTTTCTGATGGTATTAGTTACCACCGTCATGTGGTTGAGAAAGCAGAAAATTATGTCCTACTTTAGAAAAACAATTGGGCCTTTTCACTGAAATATTTATTCAAAACCCCATTCAATTCATATGGTGGCTGTCAGTCTTTATTTAGTCTCTCTTTCAGAGGGTATCTTTGATTTTGCCATTTTGACCCCAATTTATATCTCACTAGGAGAGGATTTAGATACTGTTTAATACTTAAAATTCAGGTCCTGGGCCATTGAGAAGGGGACTTTACTTATTCCTTAATCAGATATTGCTACTGTTTGTTTCAAAAATAATTTCTTCTCATTAATGGGCAAAATTCTATTTCAAAAAGAAAATGTTTTTTTTTCCCTTTTTCCTTTTGATGTGTTGAGTAAAGAGAAGACATGGAAAAGGGCCAAGAAGTTGTCTCACTTGTGATTTCATCAAAAGTAACTATATTTAGATCACAAAATATTAAGATTTATCCTATGCCCACAGAGCAATTAATGTAGAAAACATCTGGAGCAACCTAAGACCACAATAATCCAGAAGGTATCTGAATTGAAACTTGGTAACTCGAATGGTAACGGTAGTCTCCCAGTGGTAGGTTTCATTCCTATTATTTATACCACAGCCCCTTAGTAGCCCTCTAATCCTGATTTTGAATGTTTATAACAAGCAATTCACAGTCCCTACAACCAGCAGCTGTTTGGCGTATCATTTTTCTGTGCTTAAAATTAAACAGAAAATAAAGGAAATATTATAACACCTTTCAAAGGGAGCTTCGGGTGTGTTCTACATGCAAAGGTTTTATGCTATTTACTACACACACATCATAAAAAAACTAAATAAGATTTTGAGGCAGAAAACAGCTTTGGTAAGAATTTAGTACTATTTTTTTCCTCTTTGCCCACTGTTTCCTCTGCCTAAAGAGCACAAACAGATCTGCTTCTCGTCAAAATAGCCATTAAGTAAAATGGAAAAGGTTGTGGTTATGTTCTTAAACAAACGTACTCCTAATATGCTTTTATTTCATAAGCCCTAACTAAGCTATTCCACTCTGAAGACACCAGTGAGTGCATCCCAGGCATTTGTCACAATCTTTTTCAAAAAAGTTTCAGTTTTATTTATGCTTAAAACCTTAATCACTTGAACAACTAAACTGGCTAGTCATAAAGTGGGTATAAAGCAACTCTACGGGGGCACAAACAATATTTACATTTTATTCATTTAACCTGAAGTTGGGGTGTGGTATTTAAATCCTTGTGAAATCGACCACAATAAGCACTAATTGCCTACCTTACAAAAATAAGACACTGGAATTTCTGAAATCCCTTTGTCAAATGTCTTTATTTACTCTGTCTAATGCAAGTTTCTTTGATTAGCTAAACTCTGCTGTTATCAACACTTCTTGCTTATCTGCTGGCCCTAGGCGAATGACACATTCACCACTCGCTCTCCCCAGATAAAGCAAATCCCTTGTTTAACTTGTTCAAGAACAAACAAAGCTTTTCCCTCTACTCTTACAACTTAATAGGCATGTTTAGAGTCTTAATTGGAAAAGGGGGAATTTCTACACGTAAAAGTTCTCTTAAACTGAATAACTTTCAGAGAAGATCTTGAGCATTCCACCCTCCTTCCGTTAAAAAAAAAAAATGTTTCATTACAACTTTGTCTAAGAAAAAGTTTCAGAGTACCCCGGGATCCTGAGATTCCAACTGAAATTGCTGATATTATTTTAATTGCTATGGAGAGGATGGGTTTAAAAGAGCTGTTCGTAGTCTGGAGAATTATTTTGTAACACTCAGTTTGAGTTCTCCAGAAAGAAAAGAGGCAGCAAGCAAGAAAAGGCATTTAGGAAGCAGCTGAAGATTAAGACACCTTCTGAAAACAAGTAGTCTTTTTGGCCTGCTTATGGCTGCTCGAAATGTTAACTCAGACAGCCAGACTGTTGGCATCAAACGGTTATTGATTTTCCAGCTATGAACCTGTTGATTTCCTGGCCCAAGAAGCAAGTCTTTATTCTTAAGAAAAACTTTCAGAAGGGCAATTTAAATCCTGTCATTGTCCCCTCTCTCCTTTTTTCTCTCTTTAGATAAGCCACCATGTTATTAGGAAAACTCAATTTCTCCCAGTTAAACTTTGACCTCTTTGAAAACAAAGATTTAAAATGTCATTTTCAGGCTAATGCTCCAATGAATTGTCAAATAAAGTACTAAAAACATTTTGATAGATAGCTGAGCCATTTATCTAAATCACTGTCAGGGCAGCGAAGCATCCTGCAGGCTTCCCCTACTGCCACCGAAGGTGGGATTTTTCTGGGACTCCTGGTCATTTCTCAAGGCTGCAGCCAAGCTACTGTTGACCAGATGCGTGCCTGAGCACCGGTGTTAGCATCAGATAACCAAATTGTCAATATTTTTTTTTAAAAAGAAAACAGGGCTACCCCACTTATATTTCTTTCCATTTAACTGATGTCCAGGTTCCCTGGCTGAATTGCAAGATATGGAAATAATGGATGGCTCAGCCCAAGGGGTGTTCACTGCCAGTAGTTTTCTAGCAAAACAGCAACTTCTTAGACCAACAAAGTGACTCGGAAAGGTGGCAGCAGGGTCATTGCTAAGAAATATTGCCTTTCCTTAGCAAGGAAAACATTGGAGGCAGCAGCCTGAACTGGTGGTTTATGAACTTCGGGAGCAGTAGCTACCTTAAGTAGGCTAAATTCCTCCCGGGGAAGATGTCATATTTTAATTACTTTGGACTGTTGAAATACACAAGAGGGGGATATATACAACTAGCAGCTAATCCAAAGAACAGCAAAGTTAAATTCCCCTCTGCATACGTCTTAGTAAAAACTGCACAACATGTCAAATTGCCCTACTTGAAGAATGTTTCAGAGTCCTGTGGTCACCCTCTATTTTCACCCTCCCTCTGTGCATATTTTAAAAATTATTTTCAAGAGACTATCAGAGTGCTAAGGAGAGAAGCACAAATGCAGGAGGGGTTATTTGGGAAGAAAATATTTAACAGGAAATTTTTAGCAGAGGGAATCAATATGCACACCAGCATATCACACCCCTTCAGCATTAAATCATTAAATCCTTTGTCTTGCTACCAGTGCAGTTTATTTTCAATGTCTTTATTGCATGCAAAAGAGACAATTAATTTTTTTTCTTGGTAGAAGAAGGGAAAAATAAACCTACATTGAGCAGTGTGCCGATGCTGCCATTCGCTTTGGGTCAATCCACTGAAGCATGCTTTGAGAGCTTTCTCCTGGAGCATGCAGGAAGACGGACTCGCAGTGTAGAAATCCAGGATTTGCCCAGGACTCACTGACAGAACATCCATACAGTCAAACATGATCTCTCCCCTGCACCGAATGTCTGCAAAAGTGCTTATCCTCTAGGTGTGGAGGCAAATGGCATAGAAAAGTCCACCCAACTCCATCAAACTCTGCCCCTTTTTTGGCACGTAGGCTGTTGGTCTTTTTCCCAGCCCCGAATCATGAATTATGACAGACAAGCCAGCTAAAAGCCTGTAATTGATCCAAATGATCATTTACCATTTTCCAGGCTTGCTCGGCCAATCCAGCCGGGGCGGGGGGTTCCCAGAAAGATCCCAAGTTCTCCTTGCAAGGAAACGATTGCAAAAAGCCTTCCGAATGCGCTCCGGATCCTACCCCGACGGTGCCCAGACAAGCCCTGCCCGGGTCGCTCGCGTCCTCGGCATCCCAGTCCTCAAACAGCTCGCGTGGGGGAATTCTGGTCCCCCCTTTGGCAAAGAATAGACCCTCCTGCCTCTGAACAGCTCACTTCCTACTACTTCTGTCACACAGAATGAAAGATTGAATTGCCTAATATATGCGAGTGAACTTTCGGTGAACCCTTCCCGGGCTGCTAACCTTCAAATGACCCAACCAGTCTGACATCACCAACTCCCAGGATTCTCACAGAGCTTAAAAACTCCCAGCAGCCCTGCAAAAGCAGACAGCCAGAGAGGCAGGCAGCGAGCACGCAAGCCGGCGCTTTCTTTCCCATTTCTCACCTTAAAAACAATGCAAGAAGTGCATTTAAAACGAGCAGGGGAGGAGCCGGGACGCTGCTCCCAGCAGCCGCCCTGAGCGCCAACTTCTCTCCCTAAAGGCTAAAGCCTTTTTATTCGCGGCGGCCGGGCGGCGGGCTGGGAGAGGAGCGATCCCCCAGCCGGCTGGGTCCCTCCCGCCGCCTCGCCCCCGGCCCACCCTTTAAATTCCTCTGAGCGCCTCTCTGTCTGTTAAATTCCTTGTAACTTATGTATTTTTCCACTCCCGAAAAAGCACAGGCAAGCCCTAAACTGTAGAACACACAGAGGCTACCCCTCGGGGAAGCCTTGGGTTGAGAAACTTTCCATTCCATTCTATAGTGTCTCCCCACCCCTCTCCTTCCCTTTTCCTCCCTCTTGCAAGCTTGGCTGAAAGGATTGCATTTGCCTGACAGGAAAAATTCACCTTTTTGCCTTCAACTTTTAAAACTCTTTCTCAGGGTGTACACAGCATATGAGTAGTGAGGAATTATTAGTTAGCTTTAACCCCCTCTTCCCCCGCCCCATGGACATATTCTGTCTCATTCACTGACACGCACACACACGCATGCGCGCGTGCAATTTTTAGATCCTGATCTGAGAAAATACGATACGGTGGTCAAAAGCATAGATTTGGGAGTCAAACAACAAGATTTCAATTCCAGGTCTACCACGGACCAGCTGTGTGATCTGTGATCTGGAACAGATATTTAATTTCCCTGGGCCTCAGTTTCCTCCTCTGTTAATGGGCATACAACACCACTCCTCTCAGTGGGTTACTGAGAGAATGGAAATAATATTTGTAGGGTCCTCAGTAAATACACTGGAATAAGTGTTGGCTATGACTCATCCTTATATTTTTCCGCTGCAGGAAAAGCCTGCCAGGGCAACTGAGATCTGCCAAGCTCACACTGTTCAGACCAAGACTAGAACCCACTTCCCCGGGATCCCAAGCCACGGTGAAAACTATCTTGCTGTTCCCACAGACATGCACCCCAAAGAGTGTGACAGTGGCTTCTCATCACACACATAGACTACCTCCTAATTGTACCACCTAACTGAACACATGTTTTGAAAACTGGTTAAGTCTGGGATTTTATGTCTATAAGCCAGACTTTACCTATACCAGCCCTTGCCCAATTTCGGTTATTTGTTAACAGTAATTTTTATAGAAAAAAAATTTAATACCTTTCACACTGGGTCAGCCTAGAGGAGAGAGAAGCTTTCCGGCCAGGGTTAAAGGAACATGAAGTACAGAGGCAATATTTGCAAATAAACTCAGGCGGACAGAGGGCTTTACGAGGGAGAGCCAGCCCATTTTGCACATCTCGCTTCAACGCTGCAGGTACCTCGTAGAAGGGAAACTTCAGAGGAATGAGCACACCCTCCTGCCTCCACTGCCTCTCTAGTATTTACTAATAATTTTTCCACAAAATGGGGCAGCCAAGGAGGTAGGGAGGAAGGAGCACCTCCTTCCTTCTCTCAGGGAAGAGGACCATCCTCTTCTTGGGGACAGCACCCAGGGCTGGAATGTGTGTCCGCATTCAGGCTTTAAAAGCCTGTCAAGGGGCACCCAGCCCCAGGGCAAAATGCTGCTCTGTCTAGTGGAGTTGCTAAGTGGCACTGGTGGAGTAACATGAAAAGTATGCATCACACACACTTACCAAGTCAGAGATCCTTTTATGAAGGTACAGTAAAACAAGTTTCAGCCCACCAAGCTCATTGAAAAGTTCAGGGTGATTAAAGGGTGAGATTTTGCTGAATCTATGTGTTTGCCATTTTTCCCCCCTCTGCCTTTATATGGCCATCATTTTATAACAGTGGTTGGTTTTAAGAAACCTTTAATTACAAAGAAAACATACATTTTAAGCATGGGCGCACAGAAGAATTTACAAAACATTTAGCACATTGCCATTAAGATAGTTGTAAAGATACACAAAGTGCCACATAATGTTCCAATTCTACTTGGTCCATAAGACTTATAGCTTCAAATGCTTATTTAAGGTCAAGTTCCTTGGATACTAGGCTCATTTATACCCACTAATGAGTCGGATGAAAAGTTGTTGATTGAAAGGAAAGGAAGCGCCATGTTTAAAGTATAACACGAGGAATTTAGAGAAGAGAAACATGGCGCCACTGACAGGTATCTGCTAGGGGTGCCATATTTTCTTGCTTGTCATCTTTTCCACGGGTAGGGATGCACTGATCATAGGAGGCAAAGATCAGGATGGACAACTCCCAAATTCTGTTCATTGTCACTTCTTAAACTGGAGAATCGCCCTCATCCATTCCTGCATTCTTTCCCATTATGGTATTGCTTAAAAACACCAGCAAAATACATACGTCTATGTATATGGAAGTGGGACTTGAAAGACTTGGTGTTTTCTTTTTTTGTACAAGATTTAAAATTTATAATAACCTAGAAGTTATTTTAACTGTAGGGAAATGAACTTGAGCCTTGAAATGAATGATCACTATTTAAATCCTTGTGAATAGACTATTAGGGGTTTCTTATAATGCAATGGTGCTCACTAGTCAATTCATCACTTCTCATCATGAATTAATTATGCTGATAGCAATGATTAGAGCTATTATTTAATTCAAGTATTAATTCATAAAGCTGACTCACAATTTAGCCATACTTTTCTCTGTCAGTAAATCTAATTCTTCCAGTCTTTGAAAATGTGATTCTTCCTGTAAATTCTTTATTTTATGTAAAATTAAGGAAAGACACACAAATAAGCCACCAGTCCTTAAATATATATCCACGTGCTATAAAGATTAATGAATAAGAGAGAAAGTTAAAAAATAGACTAGTTAATTTGTTCATAATAGGGTTTAAATTATTGATGTCCATTTTAAACATTAGTCAAATAGTTGGAGGAAACTTTCTCAAATATTCTCTTAGTTTGGCAAAAAAGATAATATTCTAATATGTGTCATCTCCTGCCTTTGTGTTTGATCAACAATCTAACAAAAGCTTCCCCAACTAACAATCAAGCAAAGAGCAAAAACAAAAACCAAAAGTTTGAGAGCAAAACCCATTTTGTTTCAAAGTAACTGTATATTTGTCAGTGTGACACAGCACATTTGAAACCCATAATCATAAAACAAAAATTTATAGCTAGGGTTCAGGGTCTACATCTGTTTCTCTGGTTTTCGTACAGCAATTACCCACTGGACAATCCAGAAAGAAACACCATGAATCATGCTCTGCAAACATGTTTGAACTCGAGAGTTTCCTGAAGAAAGAGCAGGCATCTCTGTGCACCAGTATTGCAGCCAGCCGTGTTCAAAATTGGTCAAATACCTTGTGATGTCTAAATAAGAAGATTCTTACAGGTACAGACATATCCACCAGGCCTTGAGGCATGCAGACTGCAAGCAGACACAAGAGTATGGTGGAGGAAGGTGGACACTTGTTTTAAAAAGACACTCCCACCTCTTCTGTGAGTTGGCTTTATTTTTAACTTTTTCCCGTTGCTATGGTTTGTGTCTAGATGTCCCCCCCAAAGCCTCATGTGGTAAGAGGTAGCTGGATCTAGAGTGTGTGATTACTAAATTAGCCCACTGATTGGTTTGGCATGGTTCTGCTGGGATCAAGGATGTGACACTAGGATTAAGGGTATTAGGATTAAGGATGGGAGTACTGCCCACCCTAAAGCCAGGTATTTTGGATAAGATATAAAATACAGGAAGAAGCTGGTTAGCCCCCCTTGCTTGCATTCCTTGCTTACACTGCTGCCTTCTGTCTGTCTGCCATGCCAACCCGCCTTGGACCCAGCTGACTGTGGACTGCAACCTCTACAAACTGTGAGCCAAATAAAGCTTCCTTCCCCTAACTTTGGGTGCCTGGTATTTTGTCTCAGCAACGAGAGAAAACCTAACTAACCTGTTAACCCCACATAAAACCCCTCTTGCCACAGTTCTGCCAGAAGAATTCATGGCTACTACTGAGAGAGATGTATGGTTCGGTGGGGAGGACAAGCCCAGGATGTTGCTGGCCCAGGGGTAGAAATCAGTCTGCTCCCAGGACGTCTGTCCTACTACCAGACCACGTGTTTTTGTATTGATGGCTGGGAGAAGTTCTAACACCAATGAACACACAGCGACTTTGCTTCTGGTCCCTCGCTCTGAACACCTGCCATCGTAACAAAGCTGCATGTAAATGAGCCGGCATGGGTGTGTTTAATAAAATGTTATAAAAACTGGCAACGGACTAGGTTTGGCCCATTGGCTATAGTTTGCCCTCCTATGTTCTAAACCAACATTTCACGGTTTCATTTAATTCTGCATTACCTTCTCTCTGGCCTTATACAACCTAGATATACAAACTTGGAAGTTGTTAACACTTTAATTTTCCTTCTCTTTTAAAAGCTTTACCCAGTTTCAACTTGTATATCACATAAGGAATCATAATTCACAGATCTTTTATTGTATTATTCATCCAGAATGTGTTGGGGTAGGTTACAACCAGAATCTTCCTTCCTTCCTTGTTTGTTTTTTGAGATAAGAGTCTCACTATGTAGTCCAGGCCAACCTTGAACTTGTGATCCTCTTGTCTCAGCCTTCTGAGTGTGGGATTACAGGCATGCACTATCACTCCTGGCTCACTCTTTCTTGACTCATTTTCCCTCTTCCCTACTTTGCTCGCTTTACTTCTTTCTTTAAAAAAAGGATGTAGACTGCATCTCTGCCTTCAGAATCCAAACGGGTGCCACATTCTTTGTTCTTTCCACACTGAAGCATGTTTTAAAGCCCAGCATTTCCTTCAACACCACCCCCTTCGTATATGATGACAGAATCTGGGAGATGGAAAAATGCAACGATCACTCCTAATTGTCAGCGGTGCCATGCTACAACTTGCTTACAACTTCTCTATGCTATTCCACCCGATTTTTTTTTTTCTATTTTTGGTCACATTTGAATACATTTTCCAATGAACTAAGATTAGATGTGCCACCTAGTTGGCAGAGTGTTTAGAACAGCTAGAATCTTTTTAAGGATAAAAAGAAGTACCAAAGAGTCTAAGAATGACTCGCAATTATTTTGTGTTGATATTAATAAAGAACACTGTCTATCATAGCAATGTTTCCTTAATTCCTAGCTCAGCACTTCATTTTTTGAGAGCATATGTATGAAAAGAGGCTATGGGTTGGGTCTTAAACTATGCAGCTCAAATTAATTAAAATTAAACAATTAAAAACTCAGTTCCTCAGTCACATTAGCCACATTTCAAATGCTCAAAGTTCGTGGCTGGTGGCTATGAAGTTATTAGGACAGTGCAGACATAGGACATTTCCATCAGAGCAGGAAGTTCCATCAGACCGAGGTGCTCTAGAAGGAAGGTCAGCTTAATCACTAGAGAGGCGGTGTTGCAGGGCGGGTGGGACCAGAGCGCCTGGGCAGCAGTGGATACATCTAACTTCCAGGTTTACCTCTCAGTAGCTGTCTCGGCCCAGGCAAGTTACTTAACCTCGATGTACCTTCTCTCGCACATAAAATGGAGATATTAATGGTACCCAATCAAAGGGTTGTGGTAAAGAGTAAATGAAGTAATACAAGTAAAAGGTACTTGAACATTGCCTGAGATAGAATAAGTAGCTTAAAAATGTTAGCGTGAAGTCTGCAAGAGAAAAAAAAATGAAGTGAGGAACACATGCCTTGATGCTATCCCAATACTACTGCTACCAGGTCCAGGGGATCTCCGACAGAGCAGTTATCTTCAAGCCGATAAACCTTTCAGGTTACAAGGTCCAGGTACATGCAATTAGAGCAAGTTTCCCAAGGGATTTTCTGCGCCAAGTACCACCGTGTCAAAACAGTAGTTTTGCATATATAGTCCATGACTTAACAGTGGTTTTACTTATAATTTTTGGACGTCACAGTGGTGCAAAAGCTGCGAGCATTCAGTAGAAACTATACTGGAATTCTGAATTCTGAATACTGGAATTCTATGCTGGACTAGCAGTGTACAGTAAGATACTCTCATTTCACACAGGGCAGCTGCCGCAAGCCATAACTCCCACTCACTCACGTGATCAGGGGAGTAAACATCCGATATAAGTGCACTGTAATGCTAAACTGTGATGTTTGTTAGGTTAATCATGTTAAGTGTATTTTTTACAATATTTTCAACTGACAATAGGCTCATGAGAAGATGACCTCATCAGAAGTCGAGGAGCATCTTTACTATATGAAAGAAGATGGCTTTTTTTGGATTTGTTTCACAGTACAGACACCAAGTCAGAATTGTAAGGAAATATTTGACGAGCTGCATCCTGATACTCCTATTGGAGGAGTCACAAGACTTGCTGTTATCTGCAGAAATTGTATTTAGCCTCAGGAATTTAAAGCCAATTACAGTTAATTAATGGCAATGATACTGCATAGGACAGAAGACTTGCACTATTTATCTCTCTTATCTTTCTATCTGAGCATTCATCCTTCCGTACATCCAAGCCACCTAGGTACTCATTAATCTATCATTCGTACATCTTACCCACCTATCCATTCACTTACCTGATATTAATCCATCCACCTATCCTCCATTTACCTATCTGCCAAGCCATCTACCTTGCTCATTATCCATCCACTCACTTGTCCGTCCATCCATCCATCCATCCATCCATCCTCAGAGCCATCATCTACCCATGATCTAATCACCAAAAGTGATGAAGCAGAGTGTGGCTTTTTGAAAGGCAATTTAGAGAGTTAGGAGAGGGACAAAAGCAAAGCATCTCAGATCATGCATGTATCTTTCTCTAGAATCCTTAAAAAATTTCCTGAAAAGATACTGCTAGGAGAAATAGGGTCAAAGGCACTGTCCACTGGCGGTTTCAGTTACATGGGATTGATAAATTACTTTGTGACTGGAGAGCCCCTAAGATCTAACACTGATCTTTAAGAACATCCCAGGATTTGAAATGCTAATGAAGTTAATTCTATTAGCAACACAAAAGTTTCTAACTCTGAGGGAAAGCTAAAGGCCCAAAGGAATTTTCTTCAGATTGTACTGGGAAAAGGGAATGTAAAAAGTATAAAATACATCAGAGGGACAGTGGAAAGGGAAAGGAGTTTAAATTCATCCTGATCTCTGACACAGAAAAAGGCAAATGAAAAAGCCTAAGGTGATTGAATGGGAATTGTCAGAAAAAAAAGCCAGACAGAAATCCCTGTGAAATTTCTGTGGAGGAAACAATGATGTGTATATTAGCATGTCACGAGCCATGTGAAAACAATATAAGTAATTTTTTGATGAGAAAATAGGTTCTCTCCAACTGTAGGGTTTACAGTCATCTCAGCATGTACTTCAACTAAGGGCTTTGAAGATTTCTCTTTGAGAAGCCAATGTGGAGGCTTCCAAAATTAGTTTTCAGAATTTTGTTATTGTTTGCTTGTTTTTTAGTTATGGTGCTTCAAAAAAGACTAGCAAAGCTATTACAGAAGGGAATGGTTCCAAAATTTTACACACACACACACACACACACACACACACACACGCATGCGCGTGCTCGCACAACAAGGCAAGAAAAGGAAAGAATAGACAGAAATATGAGTCCCTTTTCCCCTCTATTTTTATGCAGAATGTGCAGTGATAAAATGTAAGATCAACTGCAAGGATGCCCCAGCATGGCAATTTTAGGGCTTTACACCAGGGACTACTTAATGGAAACCCTACTTTCTAGGGTTAAAATCTGGTAATTTACATTTTAATCAAGGACCCAGGCACGTACACTGAACAGTACATATCTGACCCTCTGCGAATACCAGATCACAGAAGAGCCTTCAGAGCAGTGGTGGTGGGCTTTTTGTATCATGGGAAACTCTGAGAGGTTTGCCATCACTGCCTCAGTGTTAGGTGGGAAAAGCACTCTCTCCTTTGACCACGAATTTAGTTAGGTTTCTCCAAATCCTCTGCCTGACTAGGCCTGACCTTGAGCTTCCTTCTGTGTATTGGCAGAATCCAATCTGAGCATTCTTTTTTATTTTTCTAGTGTGGTACTGGAGATTGAACCAGAGCCCCACGCATGCCAGGAAAGCACTTTACCACCCAGCTACACCCCCAGCACCAGTTTGATGCTTCTTAGCAAGGCAGTTGAAGAAAGAAAGGCCCTTGGTACTGATGGTGTAGGGCACACTACCCCAAAATACAGCATTTTGGCATTTGAGAGCTGATGATATAAGGACACAGAAAAGAATCTGAATAAACAGGACTTGCTAAGTTCCCCCATTGGAACAGACAGATTTGCCTATTCATGCCTTTCTACAACCATCCATATCTCCATCAATTCCAGCACAAAAACACAAGTTTACCTGTTTCATTTTGTCTTCATTTTTCAAGACTCCCATATTATGTAAAGCTTATAAAAATAAATTTGTGTCCTTTTCTATTATAAAGGCCTCAGCCATACATGACTCAGCTTAGACGTACATATAAATGGGGACGGCGGCCCAGGGAAAGGCAAAGCCACAAGACAGAATGAACCTGGCTGCCAAATGTCTTCGTGGAGCAGAGCTGCCCTCCCACCCTGGAGCTTTCATCTCTAAACCATTACAGAAGACAGAAATGAACTTTTATCCTATTTATGCTAATATGTTTTAGGGTCTCTTTTTAAATCAACTTTAGTACATACTCTTTTGATTTGTTTGAAATTTGAGAAAGAAAAATTTGTTAGTATTTTATGATAGTTCTCACACAATTGTCCAAATTCTTTGAGATCCCCTTTTGTGAAATGAAATGCCCACTCCCCCCCCGCCCCGGTGGGCTGGCTTATTCTCTCTGTTCTTGCGGAACTGCTCAATGTCAAGGAACACAAAGGAGCTCCACTCTCATCATGCTCCAGATGCAGACACAAGTGGCAGAGGTTTTCCTCTGTCTTTTAGAATAGAACTCGGCAAAGCTCTGGGGCAACTCTCATTCTTAATTCTGAACATTACTGATGACTTCTGCAGAAAGGCTTAGTTTCAAGGCTTATGTTGGACCTGGACATCTGGGCTACATTTGGACAGGAGGCAGCCCCTGAAGCTCATCACCAAATGTTCACATATTTGATTTGTGGCAAGCTGAAAGGGTTAAGGACAGGCTAATCTAACAAAACAGAGTTGGGAAGCCAGAGTCTACCTTCCTACTAACAATTTATAGGGACATCTCTGGTCTCGTTGGCACCATGGAGTGGCTGTTGCAACTTACAGCGCCAAATATATCACTGAGGTGCCCTACATATGTCTACTGCAGAATTACCAATGTGTCCCTCTGAAAGAACCTGATAAGGCTGCCCGGCATCATATTCTAGGTCAGGAGTTGACAGACTCCACACAGACCAAATTCAGCCTGCTACCTGTTGTTGTAAAATAAAATTTTATGGGTGCTCAGATACTAAACTATTTTATTTTTATTTGGCTGCTTGTGCCATGACAGAGTTGAATGATTGGAGCAGAAAATGTATTGGGCCACAAAACTAAAAATATTTACATTCTGTACTTTTAGTGGAAAAAAGTACTGACTGTAGACAGCACTACCGATCCACTGAATTGGCTTTGGAGAAGAAGTCTATCAGCAATCTTGGAACTGGGTAATAGCCTAATACCTAGGGTTTCTTCAAAGTCTGAATTTCTCAGTTCAAATACCCTAAGAACCTTCTTTTTCTCTCTCTCTCTTTTTTTTTTTTTTTTGTGGTACTGGGGCTTGAATCCAGAGCCTTTGTATTGGGCTACATCTCAAGTTCCTTTTTATTTTTATTTTGAGACAGAGTCTTACTAAGTTGCCCAGCCTAGGCTTGAACTCGATTCTCCTACCTCAGCCTCTGAAAGTGCTAGGCTTTCAGGTATGTGCCGCCACACCAGTCTTGTAGCTATTTCTTAAACACACTGAATACATTTCTTCAATGTTTTTGCATTTATTTTTGCTCTGCCTGACATTCTTTGGTCAGATATCAACCAACTCATTTCATCACTTTCTTCGGTTCTTTTTTAAAATATTACCTTAATTGAGACAATGTTGACCGTAATTAAAATAAGATGATAAGTCTCACTATCACCGTATGTTCCTTGGCCCTGCATTTTACTCATGGTCCTACCCAGCATATTTCACTCTTTACTATATATGTTTAATAAGTACAGCAACCTAATTCAGTTACTACTGTGACCCCAACAGGAGAACAGTATAGAACAAATAATAATCTCCTCATAAGTACTTGGTGAATGAATGAATAAACCAGCAGTCCCTCTTGGAATACACTGATTAATAGATCCATGTATAATTTGGTTGTATTTAAAATTGGCAGAAAGTGGGGCTGGGGATTTAGCTCAGTGATTAGAGTGCTTGCCTTGCAAGCACAAGGGCCTGAGTTCCATCCCCGGCACCACAAAAAAAAAAAAAAAAAAAAAAAAAAAAAAAAAAAAAAAAAAAAAAAAAAAAAAAAAAAAAAAAAAAAAAAAAAATTGGCAGAAAGTGTGCTGCACTGTTTAAAGGTAACTTCTGTACTGTAGATAAAATTAGCACTATTGTAATTACCAGGAGACATGAATAAAAATTAAAATTTAAGGCATAAGCTTTGTGCGCTGTACTCATGGATGAGGAAGTTCAATCTACACGCAGACCAGGAGAAAGAACAGATTTTCAAAAAACATGCTGGGACAATGAGCTGTCTACTGCAAGCCAATAAAACAATGACAACAACAAAATCAATTGATTCATAGCCCATAACATATACAAAAATTAACTAAAATAGACCATGGGCCTTCACAACATGAAACTAAAAATTTTAAGAAAAAAATGGGAGAAAATCTTGTGGCCTTGGGTTGCACAAAGATTTCTTAGATAATATGCTAAAATGTAACACATAAAAAACCAAAACAAGAATTTGGACAGTATCACAATTAAAATCTTCTATTATTTGAAAGACTCTACTAAAATAATGAAAAGACAGATCAAAGACTAGCATAAAAATTGTAAGAAGCTTGCATCCAATTATGGATTTTTATCCAGAATAAAGAATTTCAAAATTCAATAATAATGAAATAAGCACCTGTCTTCTCCTTACCCCCCAGTGGGTAAATGATTTGAACAGAAATGTCACACGAGACAATAAAGTCATGAAGAGCAGCTCAACATTATTAATCATTAGGGAAATGCAAATAAAAACCACAGACACAAACCTACCAGAACTGCTAAAATTATAAGGACTGCCATAGTAAGAACTGCTGTGGATGTGGAGAAACTAGAACTCTCATACACTGCTGTTAGAAGTACAAAATCATATAACCATAGTCAAAAAGACGTTTGGTAATTTCTTAAAAAGTTAAGCATATACTTACCAAATAATCTGGCTATTCTACTCTTAGGTATTTACTCAAAACATTAAAGCCTATTCTAATAAATAACATGAATGTTCATAGCAACATTATAATAGCTCCAAACTGAAGACAAGTCAGCTGTCCATCAACAGTGGTACTGATCAACAATGGTATACCCATACAATAGAAAACTACCTGGCAATAAAAGGGAATGACTGTTGATATATGCTACAACATAGATAAATCTCAAAACAATTATGTAGGGGATACAAGATGGGTATATAATAGTATCCATTTAGATAAGAAAATTCTAGAAAATGTAATTTAACATACAGTAGTAGAAAGCAAATCGGTGCCTAGAGACAGGGTTTGGGAAAAAGCTAGGGACCACAGGATAAAATTACAAAAGTTCAGGCAGAAACTTTTGGTAGCTGGTTGTTGATATGTTTATATTTTGATTTTGGTGATGGTATCACAGATGTATATATACAGAGTCTGTCAAAAAAATGTACATATAAGGAAAAGAAAATCTTGTATAATAATTTACTACTAAATTTATTGAGACATTATGAGATTAATACATGTTATCATTTTTGGCTTCTACAATTACAAGAGGTGCTCAAAGTGGTAGCCATTAGCTTCCAGACATTTATTGGTATGGTGAACTGCAGAAATGTGTATATATATATTTTTGGCAGACTCTGTGTATATGTCAAAACCTACAGATTTTACACTTTAAAAATGTGCACATTATAGTATGTCAATTATACTTCAATAAAGTTGTTGTACAAAACGGTATTTGATACAATATTTAACAACCAACATGCTACAGACACTAATCCTTAAGAATAAATGATGACCATGCCAAATATCAAGCAGCCTTGATTGCAAAGGTAATAACTTCACTGGTTGTTTCAGAAACCAGTTTCAAGTCTACAACACAACAGCACTACACATCCGACAATATGGCTAAAGTGAAATTAAAGAAACAAGATACAAGAGTTGATGAGCATGTAGAAAAAAATACAAATTTTCTTATACTACCAGTGGGAATGGAATTTATGTGAGTCTTGGAAAACTATTTGTTAATACCTACAGAAATCTGACATACCTTCAAAGTTAAGAACTTGATAATTCTATTCCTAGGCATATACCCAATAAAAAAGCAGGGGTGTGTGTGTGTGTGTGTGTGTGTGTGTGGTCATAGCAGCATGAATAGCCCCAAACAGAAAACTACTCAAATATTCATCCATCGGTGAATGAAAAAAAATGAATAAAATGAATGAATAAATGAAAGTCACACAGAATACTACCTAGCAATGAGAATGACTGGCCTTTGACTATGTGCAGATGTGAATGAATGCTACAATGTTGTGTTAAAGACGACAGAAATATATTAAAAAGGCACAACTCTATGATTCTACTCATACAAAGTTCATCAAGAGGCCTACTTAATCTATGTCATCAGAAGTTGTGACACTGGTCACCCTTGGCTCAGGATTTGAAGCGGGTACAAAGGGGCTCTGATCGTGTTATGTTTCCTGACCTGGGTGCTAGTTAAATGTTTACGCTCAGTTGTAAAAAGAAAACCTAACAAATTATATACTTATTTTTGTGTACTTCTTTCTATGTATATTGTATTTCAGTACAAGTGTTTAGTTAAAAAATAAAGAGTGGACGAGACTGGTGGCATAGATTAAAAAAAAAAAAAAAAAAACCTCTCACTTGGTCTTTGAACTCCAAAAGTTTGAGAATAACTACTTCTATCATCAATCTTAAGAAGGTCAAGAGCTCTCACCATAAGCAAGTCAAATACTGGAGTTGGAAGACAGAAGGCTGGGAATCACCACAGAACCAGTTTTGAATGTTTAACTCGAAAGTACAAAGGGCATTTTGATGAAACCTCATGTCAGCATCTACATTAACTAGGTCTCCTTGGTTGACAGCAACATCCAATGAAGAAACTGCAAAGCCTCACAATAAAATTTTTACCTTTTAAATAAATATCTGAGTAATTAAATGCAGAAGAAAGAAGGAAATGGGAGACAGAGGACAAAAGAAAAATAAAACATCTATTTTCCTTTAGGTAATTGCTCTGCTGTCAATTCCTCACCAAGAAGAACCCTGAGCACAAAATATTATTAGAAGCCAAAGCCATTAGGTAATTTGCAGAGTCATTTCCAGGGAGCCTTCAATTCTGAAATGCCTCATAATGACTGTTTCTCACACAATTCCTGGATGAAAGAAAACTTTCAAAAGTTTCCCATTTGTCAGCTGCTTCTACTCTCTTCCCATCCAACCTCCCGTCTCCTAATACCCTGCTGTCCTGTCCCTCTGTTCTGGAAGTTCCTATTGTCTCCCAAAGTGATCCTGCATCTTTTGGGCCAGCTGAGAGCTTGGGCAGCTTTGGATCTTTCCTCTGGATGTCCAGGGGTCACCATCCTTACCGCCAGTAAATTCTTTTTTTATATCAACTTACTGTAAAAAGGATACAGGCCACACCACAACCCTGAAGCACAGGTTTCTTGTCCTTAATTGAGAATACTGGCTCTCAAGCAGGGGAGCACTATTCCTTGGGAGGCTGAGAAACTTTGAGAGATATTTTGAGTTGCCTGTTCGGGGGCATTACTGGAACCAAGTACATATGCCAGAGATGTTAGCTGTTGTACACAACAAAGAACTATCCATGTTCCATGAGACTTTAGAATGTGGGTAATTCATGCAAATAAATTATCTGAGCCTAGAACCTAAGTACTTCTTACACACCCACACAAATTTTTTTTGCATGGTTTTAACATGCAATGGATTTCCCAAAGTTTGATTACCTTGTGGATTAAGAAGAAATGTATGTCATATTGTGCTGACTTTGCTGACAGTTGATTATCATTTCAGAAAATCTCATTGCTTTATTAGAACCTTGCCTCTGTCACTGTCACTGGAAAAGCACTGTTGCATCGTTTTGGTCCTGATTGCAGGATGTTCACACAACGGTATGAACATCCGGCTTTGTCATCTAGCTTGAAGTGTAGTCAGGCTATTGAAATCCAAACTTCGATTAGGAATTTCTTTCCTTTAAGTTTTCCTATTATCACTGGGATAGTATGCTGATTTTTTAAAAAATGTTTTCCATGGGTAGATCATATTATCCTGAATTTTACTGCAGAATGATAGAGGATACACTAGAAAATATTTATTAAAACACAAGGTGGGATTCACTGACTTAGAGAAACAGCTCAATTCTTCCAAAAAATTTTCACCTGCCTCTGTAAGGCCTTGACTTTTTATACCAAATATAGGCTGACCTTTGCCCAGTGGTGTGTCGGTAAATATTTAACAAATGGCTCTCTGGAGAGTTGAGTGGGGGAGGAAGAGGAAAGCTCTAATTTGCAGCGTTTGCTGATCTACATGGTTGTAAACACTGACCATGGCCAGTTTAAAGAATCAAACATCATGACATCATTGGACAGAGTTGGGTAGAGATACTAAGAATTAACTCTTAGGAATGGTGAGGGGGTCCAAGGAATACCAGTTACCAAATTTCTGCCTAGAGACCTCATTTTTTCCTAGGTTATTCTAATTAGGATCGGGGGACCATACAGCAAATCAAGCAAAGACAAACAAGTTCCAAATTTATATGAGAAAGAAACCCAGAAAACACTAGACTGAAACACGGCTCCATGTAGCAAATAAAAGAAAGAATGAAAGAAAGAAATAATGCTTAAGTATTATCAATAGATCTTTTGCAAATGGGAGGGGAACTAAGAAATGGAGAGAGGGGGGAGGGGAAGGGAATATAAGAATAATTAAGATATGTTACTACATGTATCAACTCCCCATGATGAATGCAATCATTATGTGCTACATATACTAGTAAAAATAAAAATTATAAAAAGAGATTTTATAATAAAAACTGCCATGCTCAGATGAAAAGTACACAGTGTGCAATGTACAATACGTTCCTATCATTTATTGTGCTGTCAGCTTGAAAGAAAACATTAGAAACAGATTTGTGACACTATTTAAAGGCAGCACCTGGAAAAGCACCATTTGATTCAACAGGCAATAGAAATTCATGGGAGTCAGACTAGGCCTACTTAGTTGTAACTCACCTTGTATTTGCTAATCAAAGAAAGGGACACCTACTGTGAGTGACAGGATAACCATGCTCAGTTGTTCTATTATCAGTTGTTTTCAGGAATACTGGCTAAGAGAATGTATGAAATACTGGCTAAGAGAATGGATGAAAACAAAATCTGGATTGGTGTAAGTGTTATTCAAACACGAAAAAGTGATCAAGATCTATGGCCATGGGAAACTGTCTAATGCAAATACTGTACTTGTGTGATTTAGAGTCTGTCTAGGACCAAAATTAGCAGTATTTCCATTGTTTCTGAAACTCCCTGCTAGAGAACAGTGAAGGATTTGTGGGATGTGAAAGGAAGACCCCATTGTATAAAAGTCATTCAAGTACAGTCTGTGTCTATGGTGATATGAACAATGAAATTGTTTTGAAAGTGGATGTTGGAAAGTTGGTCAGTTTGCTTGTATACAGCCCTTAATTTTATTGGCTTCTTTGAATTCTTCATATTACTAAAGAGGGTGTCAACACAAAGTCCTTAGTATTTAAGAAGAAAAGTTTTCAGTTTATGCTCTGTATACCTCTTTAATGCTTTCACGTCATCAGAAATTAAGTGTAGCCCTACAATAGAGGTGCTCTTGTTCAATGTTAAAAGGGGTAAGATTCGGCCATTTCAAATTCTCTACAAATTCCAAATAGGATCAGGGAAGATCCTTATACCACATGTCATTACAGAGTTAATATAAATTTCGAATAAAGTCTTGAGTCTATGATGAATGTATTCCGGACACAGAAAGTTTACAACGACCATCACCCAGGAAAATGTGCAGCCCCAGCAGATAATGGCATATGGTGTGCGACCTGATGAGGGAAGGAGGTTAGCCAGGCCTTTGCTAACAGATGCTTGATGACAAAAGGAGTGTCGGTTGTATAGTCTCTCAGGAAAACATAAGTGAAATAATGTTTTTTTTTTGTTATGTCAATGGAAGATATTTGTGAGCCACACATTTTTCTTTGGTATCAAGTACATAATGAACTCACGGCACTGGGAGAGTCCCAGGTCATCAGACAGAATCACAAAGAACCTGCTGCACTGACACTTTCCTACTTGAGCTTTTAATACAAAATAATTTTTGTTGTTAGTTCTTAAATGCCACAGCGGTACTTCTTCTGTTGTAGCTTGATATCCTGCCTGCCTGGAGCCAGGTAGGTCTTCCCTTAACAATTCCTTAATGGCAACAGAATTTCCAGCAGCAATGGAGACAATGTCCAAGCCAGAATGCCATCTTTCTTGTGGCAACTTCAGGGAGTGAACACCGGCTGTTTGCAGCAGTTGTAATACCTGTTAGGTACTACTGAGAAATCAGGAAACGTGAGACCAAGCCTGTTGGGTGTAGTGGATGAAAGACGACACGTGTTCAGTTGAGTTCCCCCAGAAACGAACACTGAGATGAGGTTTTGAATGCTAGTAGTTACATGGCGGATCCCAGGAAGCAGTGGTAGGAAAGGGAGATGGCAAAGGACAGAGACCAATAAAATATACACTATGCAGAACTCATCACTGGGAATCTTGGGAGACAGTACAGAATGCTCTTGAGAGTTACTGTCCAAAAAGTGCAAGAGAGTTTGAGGATTTGCCCACCCATTTTCTATCTGTTCTTTTACAGGCTGGTTTAATTTTCTGAGCCTTTCAGCTTATGCTGAATGAGGGTCAAGGATGCTCTGACGGCCAGGATCAAAACTCTTAAGGCACAGAACTGAATGTGCTCATAGTAAGTATCCTTTGGCAAGTAAAAGCAGGGTGAAAGGAAATTAATGGGATTCTGCCAGTTATCTGCAGTAGTGTGTGCGTGTGCACACGTGCACGCACTCGCAAACATGCCAAGATACAGAAGGAGATGGATATAGAAGAAAGGAACTAAGACAGGCCTAGAAGGAAAGAGATCACAGCCAGCAGGTGAACAGTGTTCTCAAAGGTACAGAAACAGGATATCCAAAGCAGAATCCGGGATGATAATAATTGCTCTGCCTCTCATGAACCTACCATATTCAAGCAGCCATCCTGTACATATTATAAAGTGTCTCTGCAGGAACATTCAAGGTATTAGTACATTCATATCACAGACAAAGAAACTGAACTTCAGCTAACATGTCCTAAACCCCAGTGAGGAATGAGCAAACTAGAATTTATATCCAAGCCTGTTTTACTCTGAACACTGTTCTCTCCACTGCCACAGTGGCTCGGCAGCCTACTTCTTACCTGCAGGGAGGCCTGCAACAGAGATCAGAACTCCTCGAATGTTAGAGCGCAGGCAGTAGGGAGCCACTGAGGGCATTCTAGAAAGACACACGCGGCAACTGGCAAACATATCCTGAAAACACTGTGGTAGGAGCAGCCAGTTAAATAACTGTCAAGAAATGTGAGGGCTGGGCATTTAGCTCAGTGGTTGGAGTGCCTGCCTTGCAAGGACAAGGCCCTGACTTGGATCCCTAGCACTAAAAAAAAAAAAAAAAAAAGCAGATGGTAGAAATAGGAAAAAAAGATAGTTGTGAATGAAAGACAGTACTTATTCCAGAAAATGTTACAGGACCTGGAAAACCTTCCATGTTAAGAGAGCAAAGATAACTTTGAAACATCACAGCAAGCATCACACAACTGCGGGATGATACACACTCATTGAGATGTCTTCCTGTGAGTGATGAGTTTCCACTACCTTGAATTGAGGGAATACAAAATATTTGAGTCCAAGGGCCTGGTGTGACAGTGGTGGCTGTGGTCTCTGTCAATCAGCTCATTGCTTGGCCTGATCTGGCTTCAAGGCATATGCTTCCCATTTACCTTCAGCTGTGCTAATAGCTGGATTGTATTCCCCAAATTCACACATTGAAGTCCCAACCCTAGTGTCTTACAATGTAACTGTATTTGAAAATAAGGTCTTTAAAGAGGTGACTATATAA